>JAQBSW010002774.1:0-96002 GCA_029291075.1 Eudiplozoon nipponicum | reverse complement strand
AAATAGATTCTAACGTGCGCAGAGCCAAAAACGTACCAACTAATAATGATGGAATTATTTCTGATGAAAGGCCAATTTTGCATTTAATACAACTATCCTTGCAAGAATTTCTAGCCAAGTAAACAGGCAACATATTGGTAGAACTTAATCATATTAAAAATAAAGCACGAATGAAAAAAGTGAAATTATGGCTTAGATAAAGTCGGATTAATATTAATGTCAGTATACATTAACTTAAAACATAATAGAACGTGTTTTTTCATTACACCATTGTATTGAATTCAACGAATGCTACGTATAAAAATTTTCAACCGAATTTTACATTTACCGGCCTCATTCATAACTGTGACATCAAACATGAAATCTTTCATGATGTTATGTATTGAGAATGAAATATCGTATGTTTGTGATCAGTTGTTTTTAAATTTCATAAAAATATTTTTTATTGACTACTGGTTATTTCCAAGAACAGCATCAGTCTTGAGTGAAATTTGGTTGAAATGCTCTTTATTAATGGACAAACGATTCATAATTATTGGTTATTTTGTCAAAGATTATGTAAGTTTAAGCATTTTGGGGTAATTATTATTGTCTCCATTATATTGGTGGTTATTTGTTTTGTTTAAAATTGACTATAGCTTCCTATTGTGTTCAATGGTTTATTGTATTAAATTTCTTTATATCAGTACGAAATGGTTGGTTGGAAAATTACTGAATAATATGGTGCATGGAGTGTATGTGTGATACCATATTTTTATAATTTGAATGACAAAACCTGATTGAAATTTTATATTGGTGGTGTATTTGGTGTAGTAATTGATAGACAGCTGTGGATATACGCTACATTATTTAAGGAAACAAAAGACAACAGCCGGTGTTTAGCTTGTTGAACTTCCCAAAAATTACAATATTCTATAACGACTTGCTCGTCTATTAATAACGAAAATTCGAAAAAAATAAATACATGAAGGTAATTTGACATAAATAGTAGTATCACCCCCAATATACTGGGCTGCAATAACTGGAAAATTTTATTATCAATCAAATTTAAATATTTTTTAATATTGAGGACCAAACAAAAGTGACGTAAATTTATACTAAATGTATTGCTAGGATAATAAAAGTATAATTACTTATCCACATATTACGGACAAATAAATTTAATATATCAGTAGGTCCTCGAACATATTATATTTCGAGATATAGAAGCTCTTCCCATAATCTAAAGAGCGCCTTTTTGTTTCCAGTTCCGTTTCTGTATGAATATAATAATAATAAATAGGCCTGGCGTACTTGGAGTTATCTATATAGAATGTCATCTACAACTCATCAGATGAGCACATTGACTACTTTCAATGCATCGTTCACGTTCTCGATGTCTTTATATTAGATGCCAGCATCCATTGTAATACAATATTATATATATAAACTGGGTAAGTCGGATTAATATGCTTTAGAACCGTAGGCTACTCCGCAATGAAGCTGGAATGCGATTAAATTTCGATGAAAAATCTAAGTCGGTAGTACCTGCTGTATTTGGCTATTACGATTCCAATGAAAATAGGAAATCTCGAAATCGAATAGACATGGTAATTTTGTGTATTTATTATGGTAATCAGAGAAAGAAAGAGATCAGTACAAGGGAAGCCATACTCGCCATATAAAACAAAGCACCATACACATGGACAAAAATACAAAAATTGAAACCGAATGCGAACGAACGACAATAATAAATAACATACATTTAAACAATAAATGTTCCAAAAATCATTAAAATAACTTTGCACAATATTAATATTAAGGAGTCTGTGAGAGTTCAAACATCTAAGTGTATAATTTAACATAAATTGTTTGCGCGGGTGGTGGTAACAATTCTTTAAATCAAGTTTGCCAGCTTGAAGTAAACACCAATCCCATTGTATTTAACCTTTCGTCGAACAACATAACAAAACTACCGCCAGCCGCAACGCACTGACGCGTTTCGACCTTCCATGATCATCATCAGAGTACGACGGCAAACTGACTATCGAGGATAAAAACCGCAGTGAATATACATGGAAATCAAATTTAGATATACGGCTCTCACCTCTAGCAGTCTTGCATACATTGAACTTGACTGGAAATGTCAGCTGCACAATTTCTATGCAGTCACGAACATAAACTGTGTGTATCTTTCGCCACATATACATATATAGGCAATACAATTTAACATTAATTGTTTGTGCGGGTGGTGGTAACAATACTTTAAATCAAGTTTGCGAGCTTGAAGTAAACACCAATCCCATTGTATTTAACCAGTCGTCGAACAATATAAAAAAACTACCGCCAGCCGCAACGCACTGACGCGATTCGATCTTCCTTGATTATCATCAGAGTACGACTGCAAACTGACTATCGAGGATGAAACCGCAGTGAATATACATGGAAATCAAATTTAGATATGCGGCTCTCACCTCTAGCAGTCTCGCATACATTGAACTTGACTGGAAATGACGGCTGCACAATTCCTATGCAGTCACGAACATAAACTTTACCTGATCTGCGTTTTGACTAACGCAGCTTTCATTGTTCCAGTAATTTTCTGCGTTAGTCAAAACGCAGATCAGGTAATTTCAATTAATTCAGTATCGCAACGACATTCTTTCAAGAAACGAACATAAGCTGCTTGTAGCTTTTGGTTAAATACAATGGGATTGGTGTTTACTGCAAGCTCGCAAACTTGATTTAAAGAATTGTTACCACCACCCGAGCAAACAATTATTGTTAAATATTATTGGCTATATATGTATATGTGGCGAAAGCTACAAACAGTTTATGTTCGTGACTGCATAGAAATTGCGCAGCCGACATTTCCAGTCAAGTTCAATGTATGCGAGACTGCTAGAGGTGAGAGCTGCATATCTAAATTTGATTTCCATGTATATTAACTGCGGTTTGATCCTCGATAGTCAGTTTGCCGTCGTACTCTGATGATGATCAAGGAAGGTCGAAAAGCGTCAGTGTGTTGCGGCTGGCGGTAGTTTTGTTATGTTGTTCGACGACTGGTTAAATACAATGGGATTGGTGTTTACTTCAAGCTCGCAAACTTGATTTAAAGAATTGTTACCACCACCGGCGCAATCAATTATTGTTAAATTGTATTGCCTATATATGTATATGTGGCGAAAGCTACAAACAGTTTATGTTCGTGACTGCATAGAAATTGTGCAGCTGACATTTCCAGTCAAGTTCAATGTATGCGAGACTGCTAGAGGTGAGAGCCGCATATCTAAATTTGATTCCCATATATATTCAATGCGGTTTGATCCTCGATAGTCAGTTTGCAGTCGTACTCTGATGATGATCAAGGAAGGTCGAAACGCGTCAGTGCGTTGCGGCTGGCGGTAGTTCTGTTATGTTGTTCGACGACTGGTTAAATACAATGGGATTGGTGTTTCCTTCAAGCTCGCAAACTTGATTTAAAGAATCTAAGTGTATAATTAAATTTTATCGGAGTTCTTAGCTCCTATAATGATATATAGAAAGGTAACAATATCTAGGTTTATCTGATATATAATGGTAAATAGCCTTAAGTTTTTTACTGGTTGCAGTTGTAAAGAATAATGATTTCAAATTATAATTAAAGCAATTACATATGACGGAATCAGAATAACAACTTCACAAAAAATAGCCGTTCGGCTCAAATAATAGCGTTTGACGATTTATTGATAAAATATGTTCAGAAAATAGGAAATACAAGGAAAGCTTTTTTCTCATTAAAAATCATAGTCATATGAATCCGCCTCAAAAGATAAAGGAAATTTATTTCATAAATAATGCAGATAAATTACATAAAGATTGCACATTACGATATTTTAATATTCGAAAATAATTATTTGATCACTTTGAGCAAAAGGATGTGCACATACTGCAATAAACTGTTACACTGAATTCAAACGAGAATCCAGATTCCGTCATTTTTCAAGTATCAATTCTAGTTGATACTATCCCAGCCAAAGATAACTTCATTTGCGGTATCCACGCGGGGCCCCACTATAACAGACAGTATTTTTCGTCAAAACCTTGTGGCGGCCACATTGTCTTCTTTACTGATAAAGAAATGCTAGCCACTGTTTCACTCGTACATAATCTTGCCTTTGATTTAAATATTGAACGTTTCAATTTTAGGTCAGATGACCTTTGTTTCCAAATAATAATGTATTATCATTAAAAGAACTAACCAGTACCGAAGCCCTCCTGTCTTAAATCACACGACGTCAGCATCTCCAATGACGTTGTCATAATACTTAAAATGAAATCACCTATGCTATAGTTAAACGAAAAGTTTACCCGTCAAGACAACAAAAACCGACATATCAGGGCTAAACCTCGTTCCTAAAATTTGTGTATTCAAATCAATACTGTCTATAACCTTTCCATGTAATAATCAAACTTACTTCAGACGTGCTATAGTTCCATATAAATATTTTGTATGTACAAACAACACATAACAACGAAGGACTAACAATTTCACAGCAAAGAAAACTATTGAAATCATCGCAAACGGTTTTCTAACTAATAAGAGAAAAATAATGAACCATTTTGGAATGAAGAACAAGAATTTCCTTAGGCCCCCATAAAATGGCTTCATTAGTAACATCATCTACGATAATATTCGTAAGGCCTGTTTCATCCAACTTAACATTCCGATAATCAACTAATTTTAAGTTATTCATATCACGCAAGTTTTCAGCATGAGAAAATTATACTGTAAACATTTTTGGCCAAAATCACAAACTGTGCACAAAATAAAACCACAGATTAATACAAAATTAAAATATTACATAGAATAATAAGATGAGCTGATTTATTTCTGAATCCATTGGAAAGAAATTATTTAATTTTAAGCGTAAATGCACAGAAAATTGTATTGTATTATTTTATAGCACCGCTAAAAAAACATTTCGCTAGAGAACAAGTTTGCAACACTTGAGCTAAATTTGCATGCAGCTATACATAAAGTAGTCACATTAGTGGTAACAATTTAGTGACCTTGAGAAGGTCCAAATAATCATTTACCGATAAATTGTAGAGACACTAGTCTATAAAGGCCCTTTGGTCACTACCATAAGAGAGCCTCTGAGATGCTATAATCGGATAATCCATATATGCAATATGACCATCTAATTTGGAACACTTAAATTCATTAGAACTATCTTTTAAACAACATTTCTTAAATCAATCTGCCAATTGCTCCCTATTCTCAATATTTTCTAAACTGGCCATAATATATAAATAAGATTTCTTGTAATATATATATATATATATATATATATATATAATAACAATAAGTATGCTCACCAAGTACGCTGATTACCGCAGATGACAGAAAGATACTGTGGAGACCTGAAGCAAATTCGAGATCCTTCCAAATAATGTGTATTGAGAACTCTGATACGTTAAACTTCAATAATTTATTAACAAAGAGTATCAAGCCAGAACCATGCAGTAAGGCGTACGACGCAACTCAAGATCTCAACCAAACACTCTTATAGTCATTAGTAAAGACTCAAAAATTTTGACAATACGTACAAGAGAAATTTCCAAAATATTACAATATTTTTTAAAAACAAAATATAGTTTTATGAAACCAGCAATAACATAAAATGTCCAAAAAATAAAATTTGATTTATTTTTATACGGGGAGTTAATTGATATCCAATAAAAAAATTATCTTACACAAGTCCAATTATCTGATGGAAGCCCCATTGTCGCCAAGTCAGATTTGGTCTTAGTGAGCTTATTGGGTTCTGATAAGATAGTTTTATCATCCATATCTATTCAGTTAATGTCTACGACTCCCTGTACCATGCTATCAGTGTTCTCAAATTTAAAATTACCTTCCACGTTAATCACAACTAAATAATATTATTAATTAATCAAGTAAAAGGTGAAGAACTGTGTACTTCTTACGCAACACTGCATCCGAATATTTAACCTGAAAAGAGGTTAGACGCGAAAAATAAAATAATGAAGTTACCTGTTCGTGAACGATTCTCATATGCACAAATAAAAAAGCGGTAACTTGTGTATTCAGGATTATATTTTGAAGATCAAAATTCCTAAAACCGAACCGAGATTTGAAATGACAAATGAAAATTGCTAGATTAAATCGCGTCAGACAGTTACAGAATATAGAAAACCAAATTAATCACAATTCAAAATAATTTATACTGCAAATGATTTAAACAACGAATTTTCTATAAAAGTCTCAGTTTGTTGAGTGAGAAATATTGTGTGATCTTATAAACGATGAATCAAAAGCAGTACATGATGGGTTATTAATCTGGTCAGATTGTGTACTTTATAATTTTCTATGAATTAGTCAGTTAAAATGCATATAGCATTTGAATTAAATTACAACCTGTCATAGATCTAATTTTACGTGTTTCGTCACTTTCCAAATGATAAATGGAAAATAAAATGACACATTTCTCCTGGCGAAGAGTGGCCACTACTCTAGGGCAGAGTTCGAACACAGTTAAGCATATAGTTAATGACCTGCTCAAAGTTAAACTAAAATGTATCGTAATGTGCTGACGCTCGGCTGGAGCATACTTGTTTAATGCTTCATCAGTGATTTAAATCCAAATGGCCACTAGTTATTGCCACACAATATGTTAGCTGTTGTGGTTGTTTATACCGTAAGAAACAAATTAAACATTTGCTAATAAATTTGAGATCTGAGACGTGAACTTGCCAGGTAGTTTGCAATAGGCTATTAATTAGTTGATTTAAGGCTTCTTGAGCATACAAAATTATTGTTAACTAGAAAAGATTGTTTAGACGAAAGAAGCGAGCATATGCTCGACGTTGTGGTCTATAACACCCATAATAAATGTTAATATATTAAGTTTAAAGCTGATGCAGTTGCTGCTTATATGAAAATTTCCTACACAATTATATGAAGCTGGTGACTAATTCTTGTAGCTACATAAGGCGCTAGATTTAGATAGCGTTATATATCACATAAAACAAATATGGATTCAAACGTGAGCATAACAGTTCAACTGTAGTGTGTTGAGGCAGCATGAAAATTAAACGCTAAAAATAAAATAGATAAAATCAACTCAATTCTATCTCTAGAAATGATATACTATCGAATGATTGCTTATAGACACAAAAAATGTTAGCTGAAACTGTTGATTATACCACATAAGATAAATAAGAACATGACATACGAGTCATATTGATCCATATGAGTTGTCATTGGTGACATGAAGTTGAGCAAAATTGGTGCTCAAATAAACATTCTTTTTGTACATAGAAAAATGAATTAACAATAAAAAACGATAAATAAATTACTCGTTATGCCATTTAACTTTTCACTTTATTAAAATTGCTAGCATGAGGCCCTGAAATGATTATTAAACTTTGTATGCTGCCAATTTCAGGCGCTTCGATAAAAGGGTTGAACCTATCTATTAATACCGATGAAGGTGTTACGCTTTGTATCATAATAAAAATTTTGGGTCGTCTAAGTAAATGTTGTTGCAGAGGTGCTACGGCATTATCATTGCATTTTGTTCTTCCTTACAGCTAAAGTCTATAAAATTTGCACAATTCCTTTGGGAGATAAAAGGTTTTTTTAATTTTATGTCAAATATAAGCTAATACTTTAAAATGGAATCAGGGCCTAGAACGTTATTTTTGACCATGGCCAGGAGTAATTAGTGTAAAAATTCACATTATAAACCAGCATTAAGAGTGCGACACCGACAACCGTATATTGGAATGGGCTGAGATGAGGCTAGTGCAAGAGGTATCCATAAAAATATCTCGGCACATGAATCACCATTGAGGACTGAAGTTGTTGCATCTATATCTGTGATAATTTCATCTCAGGTTTTAAAAACTAGAACGTGCAAAATCTCATTTTGTTGTTTAGCCGAAAAGTATGTATTAATTGATTATTCATTTGGTATCGTGTTATCGTTTAAAATGCTGCTTTCAAGGTTAATCATACTAAGACAAAAGGAATTAACATGTACTGTAGCAATGAGTGTTTGAACGTTAATTTCTCGTTTACATGTGAAAAATAAAACTTTTTCTATGTTGTGGCTTATGGTCAGTCATGAAAGGAAACTGACTCTTGTGTGGTAAAATTTCCGAACATTCTAGCACTATAGACATTAGTAAAATTTCTTTCGTGACTATATCACCAAGTTTAGGGAGCTTGCTGTCTGAAGGATCGTTGGAACTAGATCGTTGTCTAAGCTGTGTTATATGAATGAAAATATTGCACCTAAGATTGATTAGTCTGTACTTTTCTTAGAACAAATCTGTGAAACCCTTTTAAAAAATCTGCTAGGAATCTCTCTAACGATTATGTCCTGATGTCATCGAACGAGAGTCCTGCAGATGAAAACCGAGCTATCTTGGGTTAGAGAACACTGATGATTGAAATTAGATTAAGGCACATAATTAAAATACGACAAAAAAATTCAAGGAACTTCAATTAAAATATTTCAAGCGATAACGAAAGGGAACAGATCACAAGAGATTAAATTTGAATATGCTGCTAATGTGTTTTCCAATGGAATTGTACAAGCATTACTTTGCAGAAATTGCGATGAAAAAATTTAGCCATGAATTTGAAAAACCGAGCAGAAATATTAGGAGAAACTTTTGTTGTGTGGACAATTTACATGGCTAAATAAATTATATGATGAAAACTATCATCTGTGCGTGCTACAACGATAATGTTTAAGCAAAGTGCAAAATATAGACGAAAGAATATAGCATTTGTCAATGCCTTTGACGTAGATTATACGTGGCGTAGCTTTGAATTAGCATGTAGCTTATTAGTAACCAATCGCAAATTAATTATTTTAAAATAATATAGCCAGATTTGCAGCTTTGAAATTGATTTGTACATATTTTGTTTGTGCGCATAAATTGACGAAATGATCATAATACCAGTCCGATGTATTTGAAAAATTTTCTAAGTATCCCGCGAAAACGAAAGAATAATTTTCTTAGTTCTCTCATTCTGCAACATTTTTACTAGTTTGATCGCAAAAGTTTCATTGGCTCCCAAGCACCTTCGCCAATAATAGTGCCGCAGCCAGAGTGTTGTACAAAATTAAAAATTAAAGCGAACAAGTAACCACTTATTGTTGGGTGATTCTAATGACGACCGTTTAATAATTATCACGCAAAAACAGTGAATATCGAGAGAAACAGATTAGAGAAGGATGCATATAAGTCCTGAAAATCTTGCTATGCGCGTTTGTTTACTATTGTGAGATAGGTTGGTACACGTTATTCCAATATAATGGACAAGCATTTTGTCGTTATAGTGTAACACGCGGCTCCGCGTTACAACCCAACGATGTTCAATTTTGACAAATATAGTTCTCTTTAAGGTCAAATAGTCTAACGCTGGGTTTTACACAATATTTTTCTTAACTGTGATTTTAGCAAATATCTCTGTTAGTTTCAAGTAGTTTTAATTGAGATTTCTTGAAATGCAAATTCAATTGTGATTAATAGTGTTTTGTTTAATAATAACACATACCCGCGCGTAATACGCAGGTAACATGCAATGGAATTATGTATCTCTGTTTTCAAACATTGGATTAACTTAATTTAAATGCCTTAACCATTTTTTACACAACTACTGACGATTCAGTTATGATTCTACTCATCCAAACTTCAGGTGTTTCTCAATCCTTTATCCGAAATTCTATAATTCAATGGATTTAACAATTCAAAACCTAGCAAACAATGGAATAATTATTTGAGATGTCTTTTAAGACTGCTTTTAAATGATTTATATGCATCAATGATCAGTGACAATATTTATTTTGTTTCTTCTCATCAATTATCAGTGACTTTAAACTAAACTGCTAATCAGTCTGGATTTATATCATCGTACTTTTTCAATCATTTACATGAATTCATCACGATTCAGCCGATTGTGTTTATTGTGACTACTTTTGTGTAAAAAATTCAATTGTGTTGAAAATATATTATTTTGTTGTCGTCTAGAGCACGGCCTATTTAGTAAATCGATTCATGCATTGCAACCTGAAATTCAATAAACGTCTGATAACACGGATGAGTCTTCTTACTTCACCCTTCGGAAAAAGGTCAGGGACTAATCATGTAACGGATAGTGATAAGAGCCACCATGGAAATATAGGAGTAGGATATTATTACTAAATAGATAACTACCCCACAAAACCTATTACAATAAATGAAAAAGGTTATGTCGTTAGCTCTTAACTAGTAACATTCTTATTGGTTTTGTAACGACACAAATCAATCGGTGACATATTGCGTAAATAAAATTCAAATCTATTTACGTTGCACCAATGAGAAAAAAGCAAATTGCCGTTTAACCACGTTAAACGACGTTTAACCAATAGTATGCAAGCACACATTGCATGCTATTTAAGCACAGTAATTTACCATGCAAGTCAGTTGTGGCATTTGCATTCTACCTGCTTCGCGTATTTGCTCGATCGGCTGTCAGCGCATATTGCACTTTACCGGTTGTCAATCCCTACTCGTCTTGATGCGAGATACCAGAGAGACGAGCCAATTGAGTGCAGGACCTGCATGACACCATACACAACGCGATCACAGCTCAACCACGGGAGCCAAAACTCAACCAGAGTCCACCCAAGGCTCTAGGACATCTTCACTTCGGAAGACTTCAAGCGAACGTATTACCTGGCCCTCTTAAGGGCCCCCATATCAGCAACTAATCTCTATTCAGAGCACCTTAACCGAGTTTGTAACGTCGTACGGCATTTACTTGAAGCCGGGGCGTTTACAAAATTGGCGACCGCGCCAGGATAGTGATTATTGTTCTGATTTTTTTGGTATAAATAAAATTGACTTCCTTTTTCATTTATTTGGGATAAATCGTGGTCATCTGTTGAATTTTTTGGGTATATATATATATATTCGTGGTGTGTATTGGAGGATTTTATAATAGATTGACATTTGTGTTTTCTATTTGGGATAAATCGACTAACATTCGCGTTTTCTTTACACCCTGATCCTGGCTTTTCTAAAATTTTGTTGGGTATATATTCGTGAATTTGTGGTGTGAGCATTCAAAGGCTAACGAGGCCTCTGTTCGTCTTCCCTAAAGGAAAATTTCAAATTTTGGAAGCAGTGTGTTATTCTTGCTGTTGAAAATAATAATTCATTGGCACTAAAGGCCAACAGGGCCTCTGTTCGTCATCCCTACAGGACAATTTCAATTTTTTGGAAGGAGTGACGCTGTTCTGTGTTGAAATAATAATACATTGTTATCAAAGGCCAACGGGGCCTCTGTTCGTTTTTTTGTACTGGACAATATCAAGCAACAGTGGAAGCTGTTTGTGGGTAAGCGTTTTCGTTAAAATATATTTATATATTTTCATATTGCTTGTAATTTATGCTTTTAAGATCCCGTAAGATTGTTAAAATGTCAGGTCCAATTTTAGATATTGATGTTCCTGTTTGGGATGGAGATAGTGAGCTATTCTTTATGCGCGTAGACTCCGCTTTCTCCCCGTTTCCTGATTATGACAGTCATCAAAAACTGTCAAAGGTTTTTGCTAAACTACCTTCTGAATTGCAGCGACGGATTTATCCTAAGCTTGAGGCCATTAGGAAGCTACCTAATCCCATTTTTGGCCTACAAAACGAGGTAGAATCCTTGCTTGGACCCACGGAAACTGAGCAGATAATAAACAAATATGCGCAGTTAGATATGCCAAATCTTGGCCCCATAGAAATACTGAGGGAATTACGGAAACGTTGGTATAAAACCAACATTTCTGACCATGAGGCTAAGGTTGTTTTTATTAACAATCTTCCCCAAACATTAAAACTCTTTGCCAGACAGCTCCCCAACACTCTCTCTATAGATGACTTATCTGAGAGATGTGAGTTAGAATATAGGGTTTTGGAACCCAAAGTGAATCCATTATCCTTTTCTTCACCTCCGCAAGATGATAGAATCTCCTCCTTAGAGAGAACAGTGGCGAACATGGCCAAAGTTCTAGAAGGATTGGCCATTACCAAATCGGAGATAAATCATGTGAATGCTCGACCAAAATTCGTTTCCAAGTCAAATTATAATGGTAGGCGGCGATCGAGATCTCCGCAATCATTTAATAAATATGCTCCAAAGAACTGGTGTTATAACCACCAGAAGTTTTTTATGCTTGCCAAGTTTGTCTTTGTCGTTCCGAAGAATTTCCGAATGAGTGCCAATTTCCACAGCTGACGGAAAGGACAACAGACCGCAGGTACAAGGGTGCATCAGCATCGGGAAACGTCTGGCGCAGGAAGTAGAAGACCGTACTTTCTGCACATCAACAGCATCAACGGCGCGACAGGGAAGAAGCCAACTACAATCCGACATCCCTGTCGACTCTTTTCGTCCACGACGAATTTTTCACATAGAGAACCGAACAGACAATGCCGGTTGCAATCACCAGCCTACTTGTTTGCATGACCCGGCCAAACAGCCAAACGAACTTCTGCACCTTCTTGATTTCAAAACTGGCGAAGAGTACATCGTAGACACAGGTGCGGCAGTCTCAGTTCTCAAAGGTGATTCAATGGCCGAGATGTCGCTAGGCGTTCTTCTCGCAACAGCTACAGGCGAGCCCATACCAACTTATGGCTGCCAATACCGCACACTCAACATAGGTCTACGACGTGAATTTTCCCACAACTTCATCATTGCCAAGGTCTCACATAATATAATAGGCCTTGATTTCCTTCTAAAATTTCGGCTCATTGTTGATCTTGCCAATCAAAAGATCATCGACCCCTCCACCGGACTTGAACAAAGCTTTTGGACACTTGCCTCCGAGCGTTTGGAGTTACAGGTCATTCAGCCAACCCCAGTGCATCATTCAGCAGAGATATCAGCAGCTCTTCGAAAATACAAATCGCTTTTTGATCTTAACAAGTCAGAGCTACGAGTCTCCAACACGATGCATCATATCGTCACAGAAGGACAACCTATTGCACTCAAGAAGCGACCACTGGCTCCTGCTAAGCTGAAAGCCGCCCAAGAAGAATTCTCAATGCTTTTGTAAGAGGGAATTATCAGACCATCAAAAAGTTCATAGGCGTCACCACTGCACTTAGTCTCAAAATCAAACGGATCGTACAGAGCCTGTGGAGACTACCGTCAAGCTAAATTCAGTGACAAAATCCGATGCATATCCTATTCCAAATATCAACACTTTACTTGAAAAACTCAACGGCAGCAATTTCTTCTCAGTGATTGACCTCAGACAAACGTACCATCACATACCGGTAGCACCAGAGGATATCGAGAAAACTGCAGTCATCACTCCATTTGGCCTTTTTGAATATCTTTACATGCCTTTTGGACTTAAGTGTACTACTCAGACATTTCAAAGATTCATAGACAACATACTTCGCGACGACTCTGCTTATTGTATGTCATATCTCGATGACATTATGGTATTCAGTCCAGATCTAAAATCTCATGCAAAACATCTACGAAATGTCCTTTCACGCTTATCCAACCACGGACTCAAGATCAACTGTGCCAAGACGCAGATTGCAACTTCATCCGTCGACTTCTTAGGGCATCGTATCACGGCCCAAGGTATTCAACCGTTGCCGTCAAAGATGAATTCAATCAAGAATATCAAGTCACCAAGGACTTTGAGCGATTTGCAGAAAATCCTGGGAGTACTAAACTACTATCGCAAGTTCCTTCTAGGCCTATCAAAACAACTTTATCCTTTGTGCAGGCACCTGCGGAACTGAAAAGGACTTAGCAAGAATTCCATCATTGCTTGGTCATCCGAAGACGAGGAATTACTTCGACTTGCCATCAACTCGTTAGCAAATGCCACTATGCTAACACATCTAGATTTTGAAATGCCATTTCTATTCACGACAGATGCTTCTGAATTCGCTATTGGAGCCACTTTGGAACAAGAGATCGACGGAGTTCAGAAGCCTATCAGTTTCTACTCGCGTACTCTCCAACCAGTAGAAACGAGGTACGACACTTTCGGCCGTGAACTTCTCGCCATCCACGACGCAGTGCGCCATTTTATCAGCATCATTGGCAGTAGCAGATTTGTTGTTTTCACAGATCATGCACCACTAGTTAGCGCACTTCGAAACGCAACTTCATCTATCGCCAAGTACCCTGCCAGAGTGGAAAGACAGCTTTCTCGTCTAAGCGAATGGCAATTTGACGTCTTTCACGTGAAGGGCAAACAGAACTTCATTGCAGATGCCCTGTCCAGGCCAGACGTCTCTCTACAACCACCTTCGCCGTCACCATTCCCTGTCAACTCCGTGGCACTCAGTGAACCTGCACTAACGCCAACTCTCCTGCGAACTGAACAACGCGGTGACATTCGCATTCAAAGATCAATAGCCCGTCACCCAACCAAGTTCATATGCCGTCTGTGGGAAGGCTTTCCAATTGTTTACTTCCCGGGTACGCAGCCCAACAAGCCAGTTCTGCCGACCAGCCTTCAGAGGAAGGTTTTCGATTCAATTCACTCAATTTCTCACCCAGGAAGCCAAGCGACTATCCGACTTCTTACAGATCGTTTCTGGGGTCATAGACTTAGGCAGAATGTTAAACGATGGGTCTCAGAGTGTGCAATTTGTCAGAAAAACAAGATCACACGACACACTCGTTCTAGGTTGCAACATTTTCGGTCTACTTCTCGCCTAGCCATCGTCCACATCGACATAGTTCATCTGACAAAGGTTCAAGGTTTCAGCTACCTTCTAACTATGATCGATAGATTTACACGGTGGCCTGCGGCATTACCTCTTGGCACCATTTCTGCAGACGAAGTAACTAACGGTTTTATCTCTGCATGGATATCCAATTATGGTGTTCCCAATGGGGTCATCACGGACAGAGGCACTTGCTTCTCATCTGATCGTTTCAAAACCACCTTGCGGTACATGGGATGCATCTTACGCCAGACGACTGCCTACCATCCCCAAGCTAATGGCATGGTAGAGAGAATGCATAGGGAACTCAAAGCAGCTTTAGCATCCTCGTCCATTAATGGCAACTGGGTCGATGCACTACCTTTAGTTCTGCTGGCCATGCGTTCTCGTACTCGAGAATCCATTAAAACGTCTGCGTCACAACTCTTGTATGGCATGGATCTACGCCTGCCTAGTCAGCTCCCACGTCTACTACCGGCACAAGATGACCCACAAAACGAAGCTACCCGCCTTCGACTTCATTTCGGTAACATGTCCGAACAGCAGCCGAGACACACGCCTCGTCCAGTCTTCGTTCACCCACAGCTCCACAGCTGCAAGAGAGTACTCGTTCGCAACAATACTGCTGTTGCACCACTACAACCCAAGTATCGCGGTCCTTACCCGATTTTACTAAAACAGCCAAAATACTTCATCATTATGCAAGGCGCTACACCGACATCAGTAAGCATAGACAGGTTAAAACCGTTTATCGAACCACCTGATCCTGAGAGCGTTCAACCTTCTACACACGTCTCAGGTTCCGTCTGCCCACAATCTCAACCTGCTTTGTATAACGCGTAATTAATTTTTTTTAAACATTAACATTTAACTATAAAATTTTTTTTTAAACTTTACGTTAATTTTTAGTATTTGTCTCACGTGGCATAACCACCTGTTCTTAGCTAACAATTGTGTAGCATTTTTTAACAGTTCTTTGGTATTATGCCACCTCTGAGGCAATGTTCGTATACATTTTTTTATGCAATTACCTTTGATTTTAATGTATATATATTTCACATTATAATGTACTTCTCACACATGACATTACACTGCCCATTTTGGTATGACCAGCTACTTAGTTGCTAACGTTTTCGTGTAGCAACACTAAGTAGTGATCAGCTTCATATCATGGTACAGGCCACTTTCAATGCATATCTCAACTTTATCCATTTCACAAAGACCACTACAAATGCCATGACCACAACGTCGAGCACTTTAGCTCCTTTGGTCGTATACAAACACTGACAACGATCCAACCTGCTTGGGTTTTTATCTTAAACCTGGCAAATTCAGAGGCGATTTACCTCGAAATCTTCACGCTGCGGCTCCAAAAACTTACACTGCTCTATTTTGCCTCACGTGCTATGACCGTCCACTAGAGCTAACAATTTGTGTAGCAATTCCTAGTGGTTACCTGGCATCATATCATTGTTGAAGCAACCAACAAGCATATTTAAGCCCAGCACTTATGGTTCATCATATTTTTCCTTAACTTGGTTCGAACTCTGTCATGCATTTCTTATCTAGCCTCGCAGAGAGGAATATTTTTTCTTTTTTTTCAGAGAGGAAAGTGTTGTAACGACACAAATCAATCGGTGACATATTGCGTAAATAAAATTCAAATCTATTTACGTTGCACCAATGAGAAAAAAGCAAATTGCCGTTTAACCACGTTAAACGACGTTTAACCACGTTAAACGACGTTTAACCAATAGTATGCAAGCACACATTGCATGCTATTTAAGCACGGTAATTTACCATGCAAGTCAGTTGTGGCATTTGCATTCTACCTGCTTCGCGTATTTGCTCGATCGGCTGTCAGCGCATATTGCACTTTACCGGTTGTCAATCCCTACTCGTCTTGATGCGAGATACCAGAGAGACGAGCCAATTGAGTGCAGGACCTGCATGACACCATACACAACGCGATCACAGCTCAACCACGGGAGCCAAAACTCAACCAGAGTCCACCCAAGGCTCTAGGACATCTTCACTTCGGAAGACTTCAAGCGAACGTATTACCTGGCCCTCTTAAGGGCCCCCATATCAGCAACTAATCTCTATTCAGAGCACCTTAACCGAGTTTGTAACGTCGTACGGCATTTACTTGAAGCCGGGGCGTTTACAGTTTCTATACTAAGAGAATATTTTAATTCACAAAATTGTTTTAAGACAAGTTAGACTCAACATTTCTGGCCGTATATAATTTGACATTTATCGATTTATTAATTTCAATTATACGTAGATATATTTTATACAATGCATCATCATGCACAACCATAAAAAAGCCATAAGTGACTAATGTTTTACAGCCATATAACCATAGGAAACGAAAAAATATATAAATGGCAATAAAAATAATAATTTTGACACAATTATTAGTGAGATTTATGCTAGAGAGAGAGAAAGAGAACCTAGTTACTATGAGTATATTTATCAAGATAATTCCCAAAAGTGAGGCAAAATATACTTCTACACAACAGCCTTATGGCCAAGTCAGCATAGGGGCAAGGCAATATCAGCAATATAGCTTCCTTGCGGCTTTCACTGTATCAAGTCATAAACAAAGCAACCATCGAAAAGGAAATTACGAAGATGATTCTAGTAGACATCAAATCAAGAATTATGATGTGCACGCGGACCCCATCCTGGGTAGGTCCTTTACAATCCAATTTGGATGTAAGTGGCTTCAACAATTTCTGCCAAGTAAAAATATGCCCATTTAGTTTCTTACGCCAATCTGGTTCTGGATGAGGGACCAGAATTCTACTGGGCAATTAAATTGAGGGAATTGACCAGGCCAACGAATTTGATGAAGCCTCATGTTATTTTAACGAAGACCACTTGTTGGCAGATCCAAAAATATGTTTACAAATGTCAATTTTGCTTATTCGTTGTTGGTAAGCGACTAAACTAATCAACCCTAAGAGGCAAAGTTTTACAACATTTAGTACAGCCGCACGTACATATGCATTTTAAATACGCCTTTTAAAGCAGAATAAAATAGTCGCGTTTCGCAATAATTGGCGAAGGTTCGCTAAAGCTACTCTAGCTTTCGCGATTCTCATTCTCACCTCGTCAGACATATTGCCTAAGTTATTGATAGGGCTCCAAAGATATGTAAACCTGTCAACAACGTTTAGATCTTTTTCCTGAAGACCAGAGTTTGAGTGAGTAGTGAGTGATTCTGTAAAATTATCTTATATATGAGGGTGCAAATTTCACACCATGAGACGAAATTACGTATGCTAATCTATTCATGATGGCTTGAGCATATCTCAATTGTCGAATAATAATATGATAGTCAAGATCGACAAGTTCACCGCCCAGAATAATACCAACACCTGAATCATAAATTATTTGAGGAGAGCGCGTACAGTATTAACAAATTTTGTCGACACATCCCATTTCGACAAAATATGAAGTAAAATAGTGTGATTACCCAACTCAAATGCAACTTTGAAGTCTAGAAAGACAGTTATTGTGGGACGGTTATATAAATGACTCCGTCCAAGAACTTGCCTTACCGTAAAATATTATCTTTAAAACCTCGTCCTGAGCAAAATACAGCCTTTTCTTCTCTAGTGTGTCATTCGAGTGAAGCGCTAAGACAAAATAGGTTAATCTAAGCAAATAACCTAGACAAGACTGAAGTCAAGCTTAAACCACGATGGTTATCGCACGAAATACGATAGCCTTTATTGAGAATAAGAATGATAGTTAAATAAATCCAATCCAGTTCTGAAGTCTTCTTATTCCAACCAAATGGTACAGTCTTCTCATTCCATATATTAAGAAAACGTGTTGCCAACGCTCCCAAAAATATATCGCCACCATTCTTAACGTAAATTTCCAGGGCCTGTGGCATTGCGACGTACTTCTAACTCTGATCGTCCTTTGAGACACACATTGTTTATACAGGCATGAATTTTGGAATCGAAATTGACAAGGTTATGCGAGAATATTGATCTTTAAATTGCTCAGACCACCTATCAGGACGACTTATTTTATCTGTTATAGTTTCGCTAACATTTGATTTTCTCGGAACTTTTGCGCGAATAAGCTGAAACAAACAGCGAGTAATAAATGAAAAGAATGCTTCTTCCATTTCTTCAGCATTACTGATCCAAAAGAATTCGAGATCAAATTGTAGATTGCGATTAAATTGACATCTTATATTGCGACGAAAATTATTATGGGCCAAGCCAGGTGGAATTTGGCTTCTTATTTCGATTATTTCCATAGATGTTACAGAGAACCAATTATTATTTCTACCGGGCCTGCAATACCACATAACATAATACCTGCATTGTGCATAGTGGAACTTATCGTAGACCAAAATAAATTCGGATTTTCATCATCAAGACCAGTTAGATTTGAATTTAGACAAGCTTCATATTTTTGTTCAAAGAACGGTTGTTCGAGTTTTCTTACATCTATTTGGGTTTTATACTTATTTTTTCCAGGACATTTTTAGTGCAAATCTGCAACGAATAAGTTCATGGTCCGAGTCGACATAAGTGTTCCAAAAAGTACGACAACACTGGATGCAACCTCACCATTTACAGCTAATTGCTACAATATTTATTTCAGTACATCGGTGTCCGAGAGTTGAAGAATGCCATGTAGCACAACGTCTAACACTACGTCTGAAGTTTTTACTATTTAAATATAATCTATGTTCTGCAAAGATATCCAAACGCCGTTCATAATTATTGTTGCACGTCGAACTAAAAGCGTATCTTAACTTAAATAGAATTATGCGTTACTTAAGCGCACAACTTGAGCATTCATGTCACCCATAGCGAAAACGATAACTGAACTTCGTGCTCAATTTAATAAGGAGATTAGTTTGAAGTAAAAAACTTACTTGCTTTCGTTTGTGCAGCAATCGGTAGTACCATATGCAGATACGACGAAAATGCAACTTTCATTACAGGGTTTTCCTAAATTTTAGTAGAGGAATTTAAACGTGCCGCACACTAAGCAAGCTTCAGCTCGTGTGCTAAGGACAATAACAGCGCTCTATTTACCTGCCTGAGAATACTCCGTCGATCTAGACATAGGGATGGTGCAACCAGTTCTGAAATACACATAGGATTCTGTATTCTGGATTCGGATATGCAACTTATGTCGATTTATAATTTATCCAACGTGCGCACAAGAGCTTCTTATTGTCCAAATTAATTTAATGTTTGCATATTAATTGCACCTATGATAAAAACTAACCTAGGTTTTAATGAATGATAGTCTACTTAAACTATTTTTGATATTTGACAACCCGATATTGGACTTAGTGATATAAACAACACCAGCCATATTCATAGAATATAAAAGAGCGTTATTGTTATGTTGATTAGAGGAAAGGGATGGAAAGAGACAGATTCGTAGATAAAGGTGCCCGAAGTAGCCCAATTTCACTTATCTATTCTGCACGGCTCAGCAAATAAGGCGACCATTTTTATGCTGCGTCATGGCCGATGCATTATATAATCATAGTAATTTTTTGTTTATGGTTATATGTAGACTATAAAAGTACACTAGATCGCCCTATCCTAGTAAGAGTCGATTTTATTCGGTGTTTTACTTCTTCTAGATAGGACAATGAGCACTAACTGCCAGATGCCAGTGGCCAAAGTTGCTTTCAACAGCCGAAACTTGTCCTTCGCGTGTTGCACGCTTGATCTCATTCAGTTATTCCACACATAAAACGTTACTTAGAATGCCATTATATACAACATTTAAAATTTTCATTTACATATTAAGTAAGATATTATTGACAAGGCACTGAAGCATGAGTTTTACTCAATCATAATGAATAACATGCATGCAATTTAGGCTAAGAAAAATAAAAAGAAGCCCAGGTCCTGATTAATAAAAATATTATGCGCAATGTAATAGAGGAGGTAAACAGGACCGCATATGTACAACGAGATACAATCTGAAATGGGGCGTATAATTTAGTCAAAGTAAGTAAGACTTGTTTAGCATAAATGAATTTATAGTCTCAGTTTAACATGTCGAATAAATTGTATCAAAGTTGCTCGTTTAGTGATAGTATTCCGAGAAAGTTTGACAGGCACCTATGTATATTAATGACGAGCAGATATAATTTTTTTTTAAATTTTATCTAATTTTAAGTAAAATGACTATTAAAGGATAATGTGGAAATGAAAATGGACTCATTGTTGATGGTTATTCGCCAAAGTTTAAAAATGATTATACTTTCCAAAACTTAAATGTAACCTAAATTTTGATTAGAATCTATTGAATGGTTATCCTAAATATAGAAAAATTGACAAACTGATATTAAGAGTGGATAAAGCCAAAAGTGAGTTCTTATTGGAATTTGAAGAAATATTTAGTAAATCGGAGTGCAATTGTAAGGACATAGAACATATGGCAGTCATATGTTATCCTTTTTATAGTAATGAACAACAACAGTTACTCGATTTTGAAACATCAAATGGACGGATGTAAATAAATAAATTTCTTCATTTAACTAAAGATTTATTTATAAAATTGTGGAGAATGGTATTAGTCCTTCTAAAAGTATGAAAATAGTAAAATATCCCTGATTAGAATATAGAATATAGAATATAGAATATCTTTATTTGGATTCAAACCACACATATTCCATCAAATAATAAAATTGGAAATTGTACAATAAACATTTAAAAAAATTATCACATCACAATAATTGTGCAATTAATCTCATGTTGATAGGTATATATCACTAGTTGTACAATACAATATATCAATATCAGAAAGTTCGACTGAAAAGAATAATATATACATCATCAAATTAGGAAAAATTAAGGTATAATTCGAGTGTAAAATTATGCAAAAATTGAGAACCATGACTAGCAATTGATTGTATGTAATGTTAACTAATTTATACAATAACACATCCTCCGAAACCACAGAGATTGCAATGACACAAACTGTAATCTAGAGGCGTATATAGTGCAAGAAATAGGACTAATATGTTTCACAACTTTTCTTTGTACAGCTTCTATCTTATTAGACAAACCCTTTTTTAATGGATTCCAAGTAGCGACAGCATATTCTAGTACCGGTCTAATCCATATTATATACATTTGAAGTTTTATATCATTTGATAAGATATTTCGATTTATTAGTGCCCATCTTTTCTTGGCACTGCCTACTATACTTTCAATATGTCTCTCAGCAGAAGCTGTACATTGAACAGTTATGCCTAAATCCTTAATTTCTTGCATAAGTTTAATCTCAAACACATCATTAATAACAGCATCATGAAAATAAACATAATGAAAGTTTGTTCTGTTCCCTATTTTTAAAGCTTTTGTCTTTTTATTGTTTATTCTCAGCCCTAGTGTAATCAAATATTTACTCAAATCATACAAATCTAACGTCACATTATTTTTGGAGAATTCGACATTCTTTGGATAAATTGGGAAGATTATTTTCAAATCATCAGCGAATTTTCAAACTCGACCGTTAAGGATCTTAGTTTCCAAATTTGCTGATACAATTTTAAATAAAATTGGCCCCAAGCTTGATCCCTGTGGAACTCTACTCCTTACTCGTTTCGATTTTGATATCAAATCGTTTACTTGAATACTCATTCGTCGATTATATAGATAGTATTTAAGTAATCTAAAAATATTCGGATCAATATTTAACAAATTAATCGCATTCAAAATAGCATCAAAAGATATAGAGTCAAAAGCTTTTGAGATATCTATAAATACAATTAATGCATCTAACTTATTCTCGTCTAATGTGATTACATGTTTCCACATGGAAAGCATATTAGTAGTTGTCGATCTACCTTTCGTAAAGCCATGTTGACATAAGTCAAAATCAGCCGGTAACATACGTTCTAAATGATCTAGTATCAATCGTTCTATTATCTTCAAAAACGAAGGGATAATAGAGATTAATCTATAATCACTGGCGCACGTTGGCTTACTAACTTTTGGCAACGGCTTAGCTACTATCGTTAATATATCGATTGGTAATTTCCCATTCTTCAAAATTCTATTTATAAAGTTGCAGAGCACATTCCTAAATGTTAAGGGTAATTGAATCAGATTATCAATCGAAATACCAAGGTGATCTTTTTGTTTTTTTGATTTGATTTTTAACATCAATTTTATCAATTCATCACTGTCAATAACAAGTCCTGGTTCCTGGCCTCCCAAAGGATCAGATAGTTCTATAAAATTTCTTTCATTCTGTGGATTGCATATCAAATTGCCAAATACTTCCTCCAATTCACAGAGAAATCCATACTCAGTTTTATCCACAGGTAGTATAAGCTTTAACTTTTCCTTGTATTTACTGTAATCTGTGAGGAGTTTAAATCCTAATCTAGGATTACTCTTCATTTTGGCCAAAATAATTCGTTCTGATCTTTGACGAATTATTAGCAGTGATGAATTAATTTCGTTATCAATGGAATCTAACCTCATTTGTTTAATACTATTAATAAGACTACACTTTATTATATTATCTCGTTTAATTCTTAGTTTACACAATTTCCTATTAATTCGTTTCGGTATAATGTCCGTAAACGTAGATGCCTGAAATAAAATAGATAATAACGATGAAACAGAAGAAACAAATTCATCAGTATTCAAGAAATAAAAACTCTCATAATCAATCAGTATGCTTAATTCTCTAAAAAAAATTCCAGTTGATTCTGGAACAGTGCACGTGTGCATTTTCAAAACTTAATTTCTGTGTTATGCCACTCAAGATGTTCCATTGTAAAATAATTTGTTTATGGTCCAATTCTTTGAAATAATTGACAACATCATAACTGTGCGATTTCACCATTACAATTTCTAAGTATACATGATCTAAGCATTGCGAACCTCTAGTTGATTCATTTATAATCTGCTTGAGATCATGGTTAGAAAAAAAATTGGTTAATTCACAGTCCTGTAACTTATTAAAGTCACCTACCACTACATTATAGCCATGGCAGTCAAAGATAGATTGAAAAGAATTGGTAAATGTTTGATCATCAAATAAAGTAGCATACGGCGGTCTGTAAACCGCTGTTAAGATCAGATTATCAAATTGTATAGATAAGAAATCAATGATAGCATTATCATCACTAGTATGTAAAATTTTCGCCTTAAATACAGATTTACTATAAATGAGTACTCCTCCACCTCTTTTATCCAGCGATCTGTCCTTTCTGAATAAAGAATATTGAGGAATATCAAATTCATGGTTTTTAATATCCTTGTTAAGCCAGGTTTCAGATAATATTATAAAATCGAAATCGTTACTTATTATAAAATTACACAGTAAAAAGTTCTTATTCTTAACACTTCGAAAGTTAGCATAAAATAGAGTAAATGTAGAAAGCGACTTATCTAAACAAGTGTCGACTTTTACTGATTCAACCTTGATGGCTTCTTTACTATTCTTTTCCCGGGCCTCGAGGCCATACTTCCTTTCCCCCCTCTGTCCACAACAGTTAATAACGATACATCGTTTTTTGATGTTGCAGTCTCACTCGATTGATTCCGTTTAACAGCTTGATCAGACGTTGGCGGTTTCCGTTCCTGATTGTTCTTTAACTTTTTTACTTTTGCCAACTTCCGTTGGAGGAACGTTTTGTCCCGTCCAATAAATATGCTGTGAAAACTCAAATTCTCATCTTTCTTTTTATTGATAGATTCTAATTGAATATTTGTTGGCCTTTTTGATAATTTTACAATTACAGGCCTTGGACGATCAGCTCGTTTCCCCACCCTATAGCATTTAGCAATAACTGCATGCGTTTCTTCTTTTATTAAAGAATTTAATTTCTCGACGTCTTTCACATCGGCATTTTCATCTAGATTAAATAAAACTAATTGATCCTGTTTGCTATTACGTGCTGAAACTTCGTTTGCTAATATATTTAGCATTTCTTCACCAGATGATTTATTTTTAACTAGCATATCACCTTCCACTGTTAAATCGGCCAATTCAATCCATGGTTGAACATCAGTCTGTAACTTGTCTAACTTCACAAGTAATGTCTCAATCAGTTCAATTATTCGCGCACTTAAAGTTTCATTATTTTTTACCACTTGCTCCAATTTCATTGCATTCACAACTGCATCATTCTTCAATATGGACATCTCATTTTTTAAATAGTTGTTTTCATCCTTCAACACTTTCATGGAGTTCTGAAGATCCATAACAATTTTTTCAATATCGGAATGCGACAAAATCGGAGCCAAGTCAAACCGCGCGCCAAAATACAACAACCAGTGACTTACAATTAATAAACTCACTGTGACTAATAATTCTTTGGTAACCTCTAGTATACCTTATCTCATAATGGTAAATAAGTTTTTAATATTAAAATATCTTGATTCAGTTTTAACTGTGAACTTTGGTAATCGTGAACATGGATTCAAACGAGGTCGCTTGATCACAACATACATTATTTTCTAATATATCATAACCCTTGATTAAAAAAATATTGATCCATTAATAATCTTCATAAATATATAAAATCGACTGATTGAATTACTTTTGGTACTATTATGAAGGCTGCAATATCGTTAAGAATGAATCCATATATTAAAAGACGTATTTTTATCTATATAATACATGCAGGATTATTCAAGCTAGTAATAACCAATCTCGGCGACTGTGAATCACATATACAATATCACAGGGCTCTAGCATTAGTCAGATAATAATTAAAAATGCCTTTGCGTCCATACAGGAGGTGAAATTATGTGATCCGATATGTAAATTCGATGACGATTTTACGATTGTCTTCCATACAAACAAAATTTTTGCAATATTGGATGAAAATATAAGATTTATTTCAAACATTTTGTGTAGAAACTACAAGTAGTCTGTTTGGGCTTCTAGTTATGTAGATTGGTTCGTAGAAGCACTTAGAGATAAGATGTGTCGTTTGGCTCCGACCAAGACTAGAAAAGCAAAAACCAAGTGCTATGTGTCCTCTGATCTAAGATCGGCTTCGCATGTGTATATAACAAATGAAAATAGGAAGAATTGCCTGACACCATTTTATAAAGAACCATACAAGGTCAAGAGGATGACTGACAAGAATGTCATCATAGAGATAAATGGCATTGAGGATTGTGTTACGTTGGATCGTTGCAGTCCCCAGTTTATCTGGATAGACAACATGACTGAATAAACAGATGCGTTGAATGACCGTCGTTCTATGGGCGAATCTGATGTGCGCAATCCCACCATACAGGCAAATAACGAAATGCATAACTCAGAAGACGCGTTGTCTAGTATAGCAAAATCTCATTCTACCAGTTCACAGCATGAAAACTGTTTGGCTATACCAGATGATACGGAAGAACCAGTGTCAACTGTACCGGGTGCGGTGTCGACTTCAGGGGCGCCATTATGCACAACTCGTTCTGAAACAGTGCAACTTCAGCCGAAGAATCATGATTACATCTATTACTAACCGTCTTTTTTTGAGAAGGTGGTGTATGTGGAGGAAGACAAATCCTCCGCCAAATGTAAAGTAACATTAACTGATAAATTTAAACGAACGAATTTTATTTAAAAAGAATTTTTTTTCTTTTATTTTCAAGAACATTCTTTGATTAAATACTTGAGTTTGAATTGTGCGCCATTTTTAGTTTTTGAGTGTCACGTTCCTCGACTGGTTGGATCTTCCGTTGGTCTGCTGCAATTATCATATTTTCGTTTATTAAAAACTGATCAACATACACAATATATATCTGCTTAAACTGTCTTGCATTTTTCCTTGAAACACACATAGAAGGGACGTTCTGGAACAGGTAATTTGATTATTCTGTTGTTCACGTTTTTCTCCTTCCAGATTATTTGTTTGGGTGTTTTGTACGAGACAGGTTTCGCATTCCGATTTCCTAACATTAACTGTCGATTTAATAGTTAAACTAAACAGACATGGATGCTGATATTAAATTTGAGGACACAAGCAAGTTAGTACAAGATATTGCGGATTTGAATTTAGCAGATTCGAATGGAAATATAAGCTTATCAGATTCTACAGTACATTTTAGGACTACAAGCGATCTGGCATCTATGGGGTTCTCAGACACGAATAGGTTAGGAGCCTCTACAACAGTTCTGTCTCTGAAATTTTCCAAGGCATTTCGGAAATTTTCAGGCAATGCCATCCATATTGCAAAAAATTTTTCCATGGCATTTAAAATATTATAAGCACTAAATATCAGTTGGGCATCTCCGACCCAACTTGAATGTTTTTCAGATTTATACTGCGGTATACTTAAAATTCTTGGACTGGCGCAGTCGCCAAATTTTGTAGAGGCTCTTAACCTATGCGTGTCTGAGAACCCCATAGATGCCAGATCGCTTGTAGTCCTAAAATTTACTGTAGAATCTGATAAGCTTATATTTTCATTCGTATCTGCTAAATTCAAACCTGCAATATCTTGCACTAAATTGCTAGTGTCCTCAAATTAAAGATCTGCATCTATATCTATAAAATTTAATTATTAAATCGACACTTAATGTTAGGCAAAACGGGATGTGAAACCTGTCTCGTACAAAACACCCAAACAAATAATCTGGAAGGAAATAGACGTGAACAACAGAACTATTAAATTACCTGTTCCAGAACCTCTCTTCAATGCGTGCATCAATAAAAATATAAGACATTATAAGCAGGTATATATTGTAAAAGTTGATCAGTTTTAATGAAAAAAAATCTGATAATTGCAGCAGACCAAAGAAAGATATAACCAGTCGAGGACCGTGATGCTCGAAAACTGAAAATGGCGCACAATTCAAAGTCAAGTATTTAAACAAAGAAAGTGTAAACGCCCCGGCTTAAGTAAATGCCGTACGACGTTACAAACTCGGTTAAGGTGCTCTGAATAGAGATTATTTACTGATAGGGGGGCCCTTAAGCGGGCCTGGTAATGCGTTCTCCTGAAGTCTTCAGAGTGTGAAGATGTCCTAGAGCCTTGGGTGGACTCTGGTTGAGTTGTCGCTCCCGTGGTTGAGCTGTAATCACGATGTGGATAACGTCGTGATGGTTCTGCAATTAATTGGCTCGTCTCGCTGGTTATACCGCAACAAGATGAGTCACGGATGTAGCCAATTGTTGGTGAAACTATCAAATCACCAGCGTAGGTATTGACAGCCGACAGAACGCACACGCGTGACGGAAGGCAGCATGCAATTGCAACGTCTGACTTGCATGGTAAATTGCCGTGCTTAAATAGCATGCCATGCCTACTTGCACACTATTGGTTAAACGGCAAGTTTCGCTTTTTTCTCATTGGTGCAACGTAAATAAATTGAATTTAATTTACGCAATATGTCGGCCATTAATTTGTGTCGTTACAACACTTTCCTCTGTGAAAAAAAAATTCCTCTCTGCGAGGCTAGATAAGAAATGCATGACAGAGTTCGAACCAATATGATGAACCATAAGTGCTGGGCTTAAATAGGCTTGTTGGTTGCTTCAACAATGATATGATGCCAGGTAACCACTAGGAATTGCTACACAAATTGTTAGCTCTAGTGGTCGGTCATACCACGTGAGGCAAAATAGAGCAGTGTAAGTTTTTGGAGCCGCAGCGTGAAGATTTCGAGGTAAATCGCCTCTGAATTTGCCAGGTTTAAGTTAAAAACCTAAGCAGGTTGGATCGTTGTCAATGTGTTTGTATACGACCAAAGGAGCTAGAGTGCTCGACATTGTAGTCATGACATTTGTAGAGTGGTCTTTGTGAAATAGATAAAGTTGAGATATGCATTGAAAGTAGCCTGTACCATGATATGAAGCTGATCACTACTTAGTGTTGCTACACAAAAGCGTTAGCTCTAAGTAGTTGGTCATACCAAAATAGGCAGTGTGATGTCATGTGTGAGAAATACATTATAATGTAAAAATATATACATTAAAATCAAAGGTAACTGCATAAAAATATGTACACGAACATTGCCTCAGAGATGGCATAATACCAAAGAACTGTTCAAAAATGCTACACAATTGTTAGCTAAGAACAGCTGGTTATGCCACGTGAGACAAATACGAAAAATAACGTAAGGTTAAAAAATTTTGATAGATAATGTTAATGTTTAAAAAAAATTAATTACGCGTTATACAAAGCAGGATATTTAGATTGTGGGCAGACGGAGCCTGAGACGTGTGTAGAAGGTTGAACGCTCTCAGGATCAGGCGGTTTGATAAACGGTTTCAACCTGTCTATGCTTACTGATGTCGGTGTAGCGCCTTGCATAATAATGAAGTATTTTGGTTGTCTGAGTAAAATCGGGTAAGGACCGCGATACTTGGGTTGTAGTGGTGCAAAAGCATTATTGTTGCGAACGAGTACTCTCTTGCAGCTGTGGAGCTGTGGGTGAACGAAGACTGGACGAGGCGTGTGTCTTGGCTGCCGTTCGGACATGTTACCGAAATGAAGTCGAAGGCGGGTAGCTTCTTCTTGTGGGTCATCTTGTGCCAGTAGTAGACGTGGGAGCTGACTAGGCAGGCGTAGATCCATGCCATACAAGAGTTGTGACGCAGATGTTTTAATGGATTCACGAGTACGGGAACGCATGGCAAGCAGAACTAAAGGTAGTGCATCGACCCAGTTGCCATTAATGGACGAGGATGCTAAAGCTGCTTTGAGTTCCCTATGCATTCTCTCTACCATACCATTAGCTTGGAGATGGTAGGCAGTCGTCTGGCGTAAGATGCATCCCATGTACCGCAAGGTGGTTTTAAAACGATCAGATGAGAAGCAAGTGCCTCTGTTCGTGATGACCTCATTGGGAACACCATAATTGGATATCCATGCAGAGATAAAACCGTTAGTTACTTCATCTGCAGAAATGGTGCCAAGAGGTAATGCCGCAGGCCACCGTGTAAATCTATCGATCATAGTTAGAAGGTAGCTGAAACCTTGAACCTTTGTCAGATGAACTATGTCGATGTGGACGATGGCTAGGCGAGAAGTAGATCGAAAATGTTGCTACTTAGAACGAGTGTGTCGTGTGATCTTGTTTTTCTGACAAAAAGCACACTCTGAGACCCATCGTTTAACATTCTGCCTAAGTGACTTGATATTCTTGATTGAATTCGTCTTTGACGGCAACGGTTGAATACCTTGGGCCCTAAGAAGTCGACGGATGAATTTGCAATCTGCGTCTTGTCACAGTTGATCTTAAGTCCGTGGTTGGATAAGCGTGAGAGGGCATTTCGTAGATGTTTCGCATGAGATTCTAGATCTGGACTGAATACCCTAATGTCATCGAGATATGACATACAATAAGCAGAGTCGTCGCGAAGTATGTTATCTATGAATCTTTGAAATGTCTGAGTAGCACACTTAAGTCCAAAAGGCATGTAAAGATATTAAAAAAGGCCAAATGGAATGATGACTGCAGTTTTCTCGATATCCTCTGGTGCTACCGGTATGTGATCGTACGCTTCTCTGAGGTCAATCACTGAGAAGAAATTGCTGCCGTTGAGTTTTTCAAGTAAAGTGTTGATATTTGGAATAGGATATGCATCAGATTTTGTCACTGAATTTAGCTTACGGTAGTCTCCACAGGCTCTGTACGATCCGTTTCATTTAGAGACTAAGTGCAGTGGTGACGCCAATGAACTTTTCGATGGTCTGATGATTCCCTCTTCCAAAAGCTTTAAGAATTCTTCTTGGGCAGCTTTCAGCTTAGCAGGAGCCAGTGGTTGTTTCTTGAGTGCAATAGGTTGTCCTTCTGTGACGATATGATGCATCGTGTTGGAGACTCGTAGCTCTGACTTGTTAAGATCGAAAAGCAATTTGTATTTTCGAAGAGCTGCTGATATCTCTGCTGAATGATGCACTGGGGTTGGCTGAATGACCTGTAACTCCAAACGCTCGGAGGCAAGCGTCCAAAAGTTTTGCTCAAGTTCTGTGGAGGGGTCGATGATCTTTTGATTGGCAAGATCAACAATGAGCCGAAATTTTAGATGGAAATCAAGGCCTATTATATTATGTGAGACCTTGGCAATGATGAAGTTGTGGGAAAATTCACGTCGTAGACCTATGTTGAGTGTGCGGTATTGGCAGCCATAAGTTGGTATAGGCTCGCCTGTAGCTGTTGCGAGAAGAACGCCTAGCGACATCTCGGCCATTGAATCACCTTGAGACTGAGACTGCCGCACCTGTGTCTACGATGAACTCTTCGCCAGTTTGTGAAATCAAGAAGGTGCAGAAGTTCGTTGGGCTGTTTGGCCGGGTCATGCAAACAAGTAGGCTGGTGATTTCGACCGGCATTGTCTGTTTGGTTCTCTATGTGAAAAATTCGGCGTGGACGAAAAGAGTCGACAGGGATGTCGGATTGTAGTTAGCTTCTTCCCTGTAGCGCCGTTGATGCCGTTGATGTGCAGAAAGTACGGTCTTCTACTTCCTGCGCCAGACGTTTCCCGATACTGATGCACCCTTGTGCCTGCGGTCTGTTGTCCTCTCCGTCAGCTGTGGAAATTGACACTCATTCGGAAATTCTTCGGAACGACAAAGACAAACTTGGCAAGCATAAAAAAACTTCTGGTGGTTATAACACCAGTTCTTTGGGGCATATTTATTAAAGGATTGCGGAGATCTCGATCGCCGCCTACCATTATAATTTGACTTGGAAACGAATTTTGGTCGAGCATTCACTTGATTTAGCTCGGATTTGGTAATGGCCAATCCTTCTAGAACTTTAGCCATGTTCGCCACTGTCCTCTCTAAAGAGGAGAGTCTATCATCTTGCGGGGGTGAAGAAAAGGATGACGGATTCACTTTGGGTTCCAAAACCCTATATTCTAACTCACATCTCTCAGATAAGTCATCTATAGAGAGAGTGTTGGGAAGCTGTCTGGCAAAGAGTTTTAATGTTTGGGGAAGATTGTTAATAAAAACAACCTTAGCCTCATGGTCAGAAATGTTGGTTTTATACCAACGTTTCCGTAATTCCCTCAATATTTCGATGGGGCCAAGATTTGGCATATCTAACTGCGCATATTTGTTTATTATCTGCTCAGTTTCCGTAGGTCCAAGCAAGGATTCTACCTCGTTTTGTAGGCCCAAAATGGGATTAGGTAGCTTCCTAATGGCCTCAAGCTTAGGATAAATCCGTCGCTGCAATTCAGAAGGTAGTTTAGCAAAAACCTTCGACAGTTTTTGATGACTGTCATAATCAGGAAACGGGGAGAAAGCGGAGTCTACGCGCATAAAGAATAGCTCACTATCTCCATCCCAAACAGGAACATCAATATCTAAAATTGGACCTGACATTTTAACAATCTTACGGGATCTTAAAAGCATAAATTTATAAGCAATATGAAAATGTATAAATATACTTTAACGAAACGCTTACCCACAAACAGCTTCCAAAGTTGCATGAGCGCAGAACAAAAGCACGTCGAAGTAACTTCTTCCAATAATCCGCAATTGAGTCTGTCGAGTACGTACGGTGCCGTTTTGTACGTAGGAAAGATGAACGGAGGCCCCGTTGGCCTTTGATGCTAATGTATTATTATTTTCCACAGTTGAATGAGCGCAGAACAGTAACTGCTTCCAAAAATTGAAATTATCCGCAATTTAGCCTGTCCAGTACGTACGGTGCCGTTTTGTACGTAGGAAAGACGAACAGATGCCCCGTATTATTATTATTATTATACCCCCCAAAAAAAAATTCACCACAAATCCACGAATATATACCCAACAGAATTCCCAGAAGACCACGATCACGGTAGATAAAACGCAAATCTTAATCGATTTTTATCCCAAATAGATGAAAAAGGAAGTCAATTTTATTTATACCAAAAAAATCAGAACAATAATCAATATCCTGGCGCGGTCGCCAATTTTGTAAACGCCCCGGCTTCAAGTAAATGCCGTACGACGTTACAAACTCGGTTAAGGTGCTCTGAATAGAGATTAGTTACTGATAGGGGGCCCTTAAGAGGGCCTGGTAATGCGTTCTCCTGAAGTCTTCAGAGTGTGAAGATGTCCTAGAGCCTTGGGTGGACTCTGGTTGAGTTGTCGCTCCCGTGGTTGAGCTGTAATCACGATGTGGATAACGTCGTGAGGTTCTGCAATTAATTGGCTCGTCTCGCTGGTTATACCGCAACAAGATGAGTCACGGATGTAGCCAATTGTTGGTGAAACTATCAAATCACCAGCGTAGGTATTGACAGCCGACAGAACGCACACGCGTGACGGAAGGCAGCATGCAATTGCAACGACTGACTTGCATGGTAAATTGCCGTGCTTAAATAGCATGCCATGCCTACTTGCACACTATTGGTTAAACGGCAAGTTTCGCTTTTTTCTCATTGGTGCAACGTAAATAAAATTGAATTTAATTTACGCAATATGTCGGCCATTAATTTGTGTCGTTACAAAAGTTCTGTAAAATAAAAGAAAAAGTTCTTTTTAAATAAAATTCGTTACAATCAGCGAAGGTGGTTTAAATTTATCAGTTAATGTTAATTTAATTTTGGCGGAGGGTTTATCATCCTGCACACTTCTAACGGCTTTCTTTGGAGCTAAAATGCTACCCTTGTGATAGATACGACTTTTCTTTTATTTATAAGTATTAAAATCTATGATATATTTACCAGTTGCCCTATCTTGTTTTACTTTAATTGAATTTTAATAATTTTTGAGAGATACCTTTTTGGATCACTTAATTTTAATTACTCTGACTTATTATATTTAATTTGGGAAAAACTATAAAAAATATTTCAGTTAGTTAGAAACGTTATATTTTTAATTTATATTAAAGAATTTGCGTCTATAAATTAATTTTATTAGAATTTTATTCTAACTATTTAAAATTAAATGCAAAAATTATAAGATTTTTCATAAATTGCTTTTTAGTTATCTTTGTATGATTTAGACATATAAATTGGCGACGATGACGCACAACCTAAGTGCAGAGAAAAAAGCGCTTCTTAAAAATCTTGTAGAATTTACTACAAATTTGTTAGATACAGATGTTACTCTAAATCATATGATTTCTTTAATTACAAAAGAATTTGAAAATGAATTACAGGAAGGTATTTATACGTTCTATTATACGTAAGAATTGGATGATGGGAAATGGAAAGTTATTGCTCAAAGGATGCCATGGGCTGTTGTGGAATCTGGCCTTATTGATACTGTGGTAGATGAATTTGGTTTAAAACGGCGTCTCAATCAGCTTGCAGTCAAGGAATCGAAATTAAAACAAGATAATTCTAAGTTAAACGACCATCTCGATAGACTAACCAAGGAATTGCAAGATATTCAATTAAAGTAGAACATTTTTTGTTAACATTAGATCTTTTGGACGAATCCTTTCAGTTTCGGACGATAGGCCTATTGATCTCGTTTCAGATGAAGAAGAAGAACTATCTATTATTGACACCCCTGCGTGAGTTAGGTCTTAAATTTATACTAGTATATTGAAAATATCTAAATTATTATCAGACTTTCAGAGCTTCTGATAACAGTTAACTACACCTGCTTCATTATTCTTAATTAATAATAGTAGTTTGTGCCTCTTATATTGTGACATATTCACTTTGGATTATAGTAGCAGTTTATACAATAGCTGCGTGGTTGTTTCATTGACTGATGAGTTTTCACTGATCCCGACAAAATGTCGTAGTACAAAGTTTTTCCTAATTTTCTGTGGTGTCATTTCTCGCTCCATCGTTATGTGAATGACGCAGTACTCATAAAAATAAGTGCGGTATCCTAATTCAAGACAGATCTATTTAAATTTATTTTACTAAAGATTTGGTCTGCCCAAATATCTGGCTTTAATAACTATTCACCTATACTCACATGCATACGCGAAAATATCCCCTAACACACAAATATGCGTGTAAACTCAAAATAATTGACTTATACTGAATAACTATAAGCAGACCGTATGGATTGACTTACATTTCTATCCATGATGTCACGCTTTCTTAATTAAATTTTCTGTTGTATAGAAGAATCAAACAAAATTTAGTTTCAAATTCAGTTTAGTCATACGCAATTCCCGATTTACTTAATCTCGTATTGTGTGCAATAGGTTATAGAGAGCGTGTGGTTAGTAAGTCAATCGAAACAGTACAGTATTAATCTAATGCTGCCAGATAAAAGTAGTTAAAATAGGAATTTAGTGGAAAAAAACTTATACGATCGACTCAATTTATGTCGATAGGCCAATGTAAAAAAACTCCATGTGAGCGAGAGAGAGAAAGTGATAGCGAAGTGTGGACAAGACTGAATTTGAGGCCTACGATAGCGAATGGTATATCAGCCAAATATATATTTATTTATATCAATATATAGTATATATTATGATAATCAAGGTTGCGATCTTGATATAAACACCTAACCTATTAATAATTTGCATATGTCAGTATAAACTAAGAATTTTATAGTGTAGAAACGGCAATTCATCCAGTAAATTGATTTCGTCCTTATTGAGAGCTCATCATTTACTGGCCAGAATTTACCGCGGACAGGGCTTGAACCTGGACACGTCTGCTTCGGAATCTGGTGCTCTAACCACTGAGCCACCCTGCCGCGCAGTGGTTAGAGAACCAGGTTCGATCCCTGTCTGTGGCAAATTCTGGCCAGTACATGATGAATTCCCGATAGGGACGAAATCGGATTACTGGAAGAATTTCCTTTCTTACAATGTATAGTGATTGGATTATACTGACATATGAAAGTAATAAATGGGTCAGGTGCTCATATCAAAACCACAGCCTTGATTATAATAATTTTTATCACCGCCCGCGCAAACAATGGTCGTTTAATTATATAGTTTATAGGTCTAAATAAATATGTAAGCAATCATGTGAGTTTCTCCAGAGCACACGATTCACAACGAACATGGTATATCAGCCTAATACACATTTTCATACGTACTTCTTATATAAATATGCAAATATTCATCTAAACTGTTCTGTTTACTATCTCAGATTCATAGTCGCGGTCCCTTATTCAGATATTTTAAATCTGATTCCACCACGCTACGTTTCCTGCCATTAGAGAAGGCTTCATTGAATATAGGGCATAATTATTTTTCTACAGATGTCACATTCATGACATTCATTTCTGATTTTATTTCAATTGATTTTCTAATAAACCTATTTGATCTATTTTGGTTACATAACGCAATGCGCCTTCCGCGATTCAAGTCTATCTGATGACCCGTCTCCACTGCGTGGCTGGATAGATCTGATCTCTGACTGTGTCCTTATAGGCATTCCGTATTATGCTCTACTCTACGCACCTTTATTGGCCGCGTGGTTTCGCCTATGTACATGACTTATCAATCTTTGCATGGTATCTCTCAAATCCCTGATATGTTGAGGGGTTCTATTATTTCCTTATGATACGGTAGCTCAATTTTGATTCAGGTAGAACCAGAATTCTCGTTTTCCATTAAATCTTAATAATGTCTCATTTAATTTTGTCGGATAACCATTTACTTGAATATTTATTTCAGCTTTGTCACTTCCTTGCCACCATATTTTAACTCCATTATTTTAAGACTTCTTGATATCACGGATTTTAGAGCGCTTTTTTTTATCCAAAACGGGTGATTAGAGCAGAACATCAGGTGTATACCCGAATGGGTATCTTTGCTACACATGTTAGTCTAATATTTACCATTTCATTTTAATGTCACCTCAATAAATGATACTTATTCTTTTCTGTCTTTTTACAACGTAAATTTCAATTCTCCTTCTAGTGCTATCTATTGTCTCGCAATAGCCGATTGTAAAAAAATAAAAGGGTGACTGCACCGCACAACATATAGTGCCAGAATGTTGACGTGGCAGTTCACCAGACCAAAAGATGAGTCGACATTGACTGCACAGACGGTTTTATTTTATGATTGACAAGCTAGATTTTTCCTAGGTATTTTTGAGGTTTAGCAGACTACGTACTGCCTAGTGGTTTTGAATTTTCGTATTAAAGTAGCCATAGAAATTCCGGCCTGGCGACCTACGGGAATACGTTAGTCAGCCGGGGAATGGTGGCATGAAACTTGCCGAATCTAAAATGGAGAGCCATCATCCAGTTTAATGTGAAGCCTCGATTTTTGTCTAACTGCGCAGTAACTTCTTGTTAAATATGTAGTGACGGAATGAGAGCAAGCGTAACAGATGCGAAGGGCAAGTTTGAGATGCTGAAGGAAACTTTGACCACTGGCATCTGGGCAGATAGTGCTCATCAGCCTTGGTTGGCATACTATCTAGGTGGAGGAAAACTCCGAATACAACCATCCTCACTAGGAATGGACGACCTTGTCTTCTTTTGCAGTCCACATATAACCACGAACAGTACGAATTGCAATGTTCGCTTCTTATGGTTGTATGGCAGTGAAACATAAGTCACATATGACTTCTGTATGACTGTGTATGATGATGGTGAAGATATTAATAAAGAGATACAGATTACTCATTTTCCATTCGGCTTTAGAATGAAGAATCAGATGTACTTGACTAGTTTACTTATCCTGGTTGTCGCATCAGTAAGTCCATCAATGTGTGGCGAGGTGAATGTGTTAATTTAAAGAACTAGAATATTTTTGTGTACCCGTCTCGTTTATGATGAACCGAGAATATCTCACTTTGGTCATTAAAATGTATGATCCTTTATTGTTACAGACATTTGATCACTTTTCTAAGAAGCACAGCCAATATTGATTATCAAAAACAAATGTCATACTGAAATCCATAAAGATTTTATCAGTTGCTATTTGTTCCTCTGTCAAACATAAAAGTCTTTGTTTACTGAGCTGGCTTGGTTACGTTCAACATTTTTCTACATTTCGCTTGTCCATTTTGGTGCTGTTTTCTCATACAGCGCAAATTTGATGTAAGAATCACATAGTACAGTTTTCGGCGTGACACTTAGAGTTGAAAGCAGCCGCAATTAAGTTAGTATATCACCAATTCGTCTATTAGGATGAAGCTTTATGCTAGTCAAATGTATCTATTGTAAATTACATTGTGGACTGTTGATTTCCGATAGTGATATCTTAATTTTCAAATGATTTTCAGTGAAAGTGATTGCAAGCACATACAATGAAAAACCACAAAATTCTGTTTTATCGGCGTCGGCTTGTTTTATATTTTTCCTTGTATATTATGTGTTGTGCGGCCTCGTTTCTGGGTGTTTTTCAGGTTGACCTTTGTTTTTAGCCTAGATCTTCCCTATCATAGATAATTATTCTTTGTCCATAATAGGGTTTTGGAACTATTATTATAATTTATTTTGGTCGTGGTTATGCTGAACTGAAGCAACAAAGCATTTAAATGTTTATTTTTCACTTTTTGTGTTCACAATGATGGTAAAATAATTTTAGATTAATTTATTTGTTAAAATTCGTTAACTTTTTGGATAATAAAACCACAGTTTAGATATTTGTAAAAAATACACGTGCCCACTGATTGTTAATTAAAAAGCAGAATTCTAATGTTTCATATTGTGTTATTTATATCCTTCGTATAACAAAATAATTTTTCCTGGTTATGCTGGAGCAAATATCGGACTAACACAATGCTGTCATGATTTTTACGGTGATATAGTCATATCTTAGTCACTCTTTCTTATATTTCAGACTCGGTATTACTCTAGATCCAAATACATGGCGAACGCTTCAGCCACAAGAACTTGTTGTTGGACTGTAAGTTACGTTATTGTGTTTATATGCTTATAGCTTTTTAATGAAATATAAAAACACATATCGAATTTTATTTTTTCCACAGATAGTGCATGTTACCTATTGCCATGAATATGTTCAGTGCTGCAATTTATGGCAGTCCTAATGGCCCTTTAAAGAATTGGCTCTTTAACTAATTTTATATGTTTAATTTCCTTACCCTGCTAGCACTATTATCGCAAGCGCCTGCAATCTCTGCCAACCAATTCCCAGCTTCTATCCTGTACTTTAAATGACTGTTTTTGATAGAAAAAAGGGTCCAGCATCGTTTTCTGGCACCTTAAAATCGATATTCTAAACAAATTATGCTAGCGAACCTTTGGTGCAGACACTAAGCACAGGGCGACTAAATGCGTAATCCATCTATCTATGAATGGTCAACCTGGTGTTTATTTATGGCCCACAGATAATTAGCTAGTACAACAAATATTTATTCCATCCTGCATCGACCGACGCACATTATAAAATTTATCGTCTTCTGCTGAGCCTTACAGGATTGATAAGCAGAGAAAATATAATGCACACAAGCATAAAAATGCCCTGTCTTCTTCCCGTGCTTAGGTGCGATTTGGAGGAAGGACAAATATTTTTGCGCAATAGTCGGAGTTCATAAGGATTCTTATAATTCAATCTTTAAATGAGTGGTTGGTTAGTGCCTAATTTGTCTTCTTGTTACGACAGCAGAAATTATAAATAGCCCTACTGATGTGCACGAGTTCTATAGATAAGTGGGCGAAAGACAGTTCAGTCCGTTTTCTTTTTTTAACTGGAGAAATTCACGCCGAAATTCGCTAAGTGGACATCAGCAGCTTCTGTAGGTCATGTGCTTCTTAAGCCTATAGAAAGTTTGTCCATTGGCTCCTTAATTCTGAGCATTCTTAATTTACGACTGGCGAACTGTGCATAAGAGGTATCCGCCGTGCTTGTCGTCAGAGGAACAGAATTGCCTTGAGCTATCCGTAATAGGTCGTAACCACTTCTTAAAACCGGCGGTTCTTATCCAGTCAAAATGCAGTAGCTTTTTAGCCAAGTGTAGTGTTTTATTTTTTCAATCCATTGTTGCAGCGAAAGCCTTATTTTATTGCCGAGTCATGAATTTGGCTTAATTCTGTATAGACAACCTGATTCTCTGAATAGTAAACGGCTATGCACCAAGTATAATTATAATGCCAATAAATTTATTTTCGAAATCCATCCGATTTGGCCTCCGACCTAAAGTAACGCTATTTAAATAGTGTCTGACTGCATGGGAAACAAAGCTGTAGAATGATGACTCTAGCTTTACATATCTGTGACTATGACTTTAGGCTCAATGATCTTACATTCAATTTCACACCGGTCGTAGTGAACTCTTATTTCAGCATCAAAATGGTTACTTTCCACAAGACGTAGCTACATGAACTATGTCGATGAGTCGATGAAGTGATAACTTTCTTGGATTGGAAACATTCTAATAAACATAATTGTGGTCTTCTATCTAGGACGTGAAAGTGTACCATCTATTTTCTACTGCTTTATTAAATCGATTTAACCTGTCTTAAGCTTTAAAATCCCGTTGAAGTTCAGCTCCTTGAGTTCGCCCAAATTGCGTCTGAATATCACTATAAACGGAGATCTAGTTGTTTCGTACGATAGGATCCAGGTATAATTAACTAGTCTCTTCCACTGAAACCTGTTTGCCGCTAGACTTCCACGTATTGTCGCCCATTCATTTGTCTATTGATTGGTGATAGTACCAAACGTGAACAATGGTATCCGTCCAGGAGATGACTGATCTATATCCTTCTGCGATTCTGGTCAACTACCGAATTTAGATTGTTAGCGTGGCGGGTGCGAAGTGAAATTGCCATCAGACAATAGCCCACCCAGCGCAATTTGTGTTCTCTAACAAAATTTTTGATTGTGACAGAACGACAAAACGGCCGTATAGAAATAGCTATCTCAAAAACATTCTCTCAATTAATGCCTCTTGACGCTCAGCTGAAAATGACCTAATACAAATCAAGCGAAAAATCGATTAACAATGCTGTTAAAGAATAAAACAATACCGACGGTATTCTTGAATAGAAGACCTTGGACTTGGTGCTCTGTGAATTAGATGGGTGATAACAATGTGGTTTACAAACTGTTCCAGAAGATTCAACTGCAAAGCTAATACATCTGGAAATCTTGGCAGATGAAATCCCTGACGACTGCCAGTAAAGTGCCATTAAGCACGATTTTCGGTTCTGCATAAATATAGGTCATCACCACCGCTTTTTATTCGAATAGCTTCAGATCGTAACGGGTAGGCACTTCTTGAGCACAGATTGTGCGTTCAACTGACACATTGGCTTAAAGTTTATTTATTTTTACTGTTTGGAGTGCTTTTATAGCTATCGTTAAAAGAAATCCTGAAAATCGAAATACTAGTCACTCTAACGTATCTTCTTTGACTTGGTTTTCCTCAGGGTTGGCAAGGTAGGTCAACGAGTTCTTGCTAGAAAGGCGCCTTGTTTCTGGTGTCCCGGACGGATAGTTGACGTGTTACAACCTAATGATACTATCATAATTACAGAAGATGGGGCCGTGCCAGCAGCGAATTCCATTGCCTCTGGTGAAATTCGTCGCTACAAAGCTGCTTACAAAGTGTTGTTTGCCACTGAGGGCGCAGGCGGCGAGAATACTGAGCAGTGTATCGAATTAGAGTCAAATTCGCTGGCGTTGGCTAAATCAGCAGCTGAACTTAGACAAAAGTATCCAGTTGGAGCACGTGTTGTCAGTAAGTTTATTATTACTTTGTTTTCATATATACAGTGTACTTTATTCGTTGTCTGCATACATGCTATGGTCTAGTGGAGCAATGCTCAGCTTCGTTACCATTAATTAAATATATTGACTTTCATTTAACTTTGTCTCAAGCTACTCGGTATGTAGCTTGTTTTGAGTAGCATCACCAATTATTTTTATTTTAGCTGAAATAAGACTATATAATTTCCGTATCTAGCTGAAATTGCTAAAATGCTATTAATTTTATTATCCGAGCAGAAAAAAATTATTTCTTTACCTTTTAAAGTTTTCACCGTATCCTAAATATGAAAATTGAACGTCGAGATATTAATTTAGTCCAGAAAGGAATATTTCAGCTTTGAAAACGTTTATTTCACCACTAAGCTTTTCTGGTAAGACTACTAAAAATGCAAAAAGATTTAGTTCAGTTGTGATCAGAAGGATAAACCAAAGACAGCATGAACGGAATGTATAATCTTATGCACATTCGTTTCGTGCTTACTGGCGACTCAAGTTTGGTCTAACTGCACTGTAACTTCGTTGAATGTGTAGTGACGGAATGAGAGAGCGTTCCAGACGTGAAGGGCAAGTTTCGGCTGCTGAAGGAAACTTTGGCCACTGGAATCTGGGCAGATAGTGCTCATCAGCCTTGGTTGGCAGACTATCTAGGAGAAGGAAAACTGAATAAAAACCAGCACTAGGAATGGCCGACTTAGTGTTCTTTTACAGTCCACATATAACCATGACAAGTACAACTTACAATAATTACATACTGCATCGGCCGTCGCGCAGTATAAAAAGGGTCGCCTTATCTGCTGAGCCGTGCAGGGTGGATAAGCGAAAACAGGCTACTGCAGGCAACTCTTATCTCCGATTCTGCGTCCTTTCCTTCCCCTTCCTCTTCTCAATCTTACAATAACTCTCTTTAAGATACTATAAATATGGTTGGTTTAGATCATAACACTGAGCCCAATACTAGGTTGCCAAAAATCGAAAATGGTTCTTGAAGACGATCATTCATTAAACCTAAGTTAGGTTTTAACGTAGGCGCATTTAATGTGCGAACATTAAAACAACTTGGACAGCAAGAATCTCTTGCTCGTACGCTGGATAAATTAGAAATCGACATATGTTGTGTATCTGAAACCAGAATACAGGATTACACGTGCATTACAGAACTGGTTGCACCATCCTTATCTACGCGTTATTGGTTTCGAACATCTGGTTCCATAGAGTTCTCTCAAGCCGGTAAATGGGGCGTTGGTATTGCTCTTAGCGCGCGAGCTGCAGCTTGCTTAATTGAATGGATCTCTTTAAATATTCGATTATGTGCGGCACGTTTAAATACATCTCCTAAAATCAAAGCAAAAAACCGTTATCATCGTTGCCTCTTCGTTGTATCTGCATATGCACCTGCCGATTGCAGCATAGAAGAAAGCAAGGACGCCGCAAAGCCGCAGGCCCCGATGATTTGCTTCCAGGATTGTTTAAGGATGGTGGCGATATAATTTCAGGAGTGTTGGCTAAACGTTTTCATACTATATTAAATGAGGAAACCGTGCCACTTGATGTGAATGAGTCGACCATCATTCCCATCTTCAAAAAAAGCAATCGTAATTTGTACGATAACCATCGTCGTATATGTTTGACTCAGGTCGTATCTAGGTTATTTGCTTCGATTATCCTACGTCGACATAGCGCTTCACGTGAATCACATGCAAGAGAAGACCAGGCCGGATTCCGCGAAGGACGAGGATGTATAGATAATATTTTTACGTTAAGGCAAATTCATGAACAGAGATATTTATATCACCGTCCCACAATAGCCGTCTTTCTAGACTTCAAGGGTGCATTTAATTCGGTGAATCGCAATATTTTATTCCATATCTTGTCGAAAAGTGGTGTGCCCACAACATTTGTTAATATTTTGCGAGCTCTCTACACAAATACTTCTGGTCGCGTTAAGATATACAACGAATTAACACATATCTTTACAACCAGCTGTGGTGTTCGTCAAGTTTGTTCACTTTCCCCATTTTTGTTTGATTTTGTAATCCTTGCTTTAATGAACAACAGTCTCTGGAGTTGAAGTTCTACCGGGCGATAAACTAGTCGATCTTGACTATGTGGACGATATCGTACTATTATTCGACAATCAGTATGCTGACCAGGCCACCTTGAATAGATTAACATACGTTCCGTCTTTTGGTATGAAATTCGCACCCTCTAAATGTAAGATACTGTTACAGGATTACCCACCACTCACTCCAACGTTGCGACTGCAGAATAAAGATCTAGACATAGTTGACAGGTTTAGATATCTTAAGAGCTCTATCAAAAACTTAGGCAATGTCTGACAAGGTGAGAATGAGAATCACGAAAGCTAGAGTAACTTTCTCGAACCTTCGCCATTTATGAAGAAACGCGAGTATATAACTCTGCCTTAAAGGTGGTGTTTACAATGCATCTGAACGCGCAGTCTCACTATACGCTAGTGAAACTTGGCTTCTTAGAGTTGATGATTTGAGACGCTTACGTTTTTTTCCATCATCATTGTTTGAGAAGTATAGCTCATGTTGGTTACCAACAACGAATAACTAACGTTGACATCTGTAGACGTATTTTCGGATCTAACAATAAGAGCTCGTCGTTAGAAAAACAAATAATGTTTTGCGTATGCCCTCATTTTGATTGCCCAGTAGAGCTCTGTTCTCTCATCCAGCACCAAATTGGCGTAAGAAACAATGTGGGCAGATTTTGACATGGCAAAGACAATTGAAGTCACTTAAATCCATATTTTGTTGTATGGGACCCATTCGTCTGCCAGGATGGGTTCCTCGTGAGCATCATAGTTCTTAGTTGGAATCCCTTAGCGATATGGCATCGAATCGAGGTCAGTGGCGATCTTGTTGTAGATGTCTAGTAGAATCATCCTAGTAACATTCTTTTCTTAGTAGAGAAAAGCTAACAGCGAGGTTTGGTTTGTTTATAACGTGATACAGTGATATCTGCAAGTAAGCTGTATTGATGATGTCGCTTTGCCTGAATACTAACTTGGTCATAATGGTGTTGTGGAGAGGTTTAGTTTTCCTCATTCCTGATAAATTTACTCATAGTAGCTAGTTATTCCTTCTATCTCTGCCTCTCTCTTTCTCTCCTAAATCTCACTAATAATTTGTCTAAATTCACTTATATACTTTTTTCACTCCTTATGGTGATATTGCAGTGAAAAATTAGTCACTTTTGACTTATATGGCTGGATATGATGATGATGATGACGATGATGATGATGATGAAGATGATGATGATGATGATGATGGCGAGTCATCAGTATGAGTCGGCATTACGCCCTTTAACCACTATTAATTTGGGCGAGGAATGTGGGATAATAGGACGGTACAATCTCCTTGACGAATGTGTAAACATATAGTAGGAAGGTAACATCATATAAAGTCGCGACAATACGGCTTCAACGCTAACTCATTCTATTATATATATATATATATATATATATATATATATATATATATATATATATATATATATATATATATAGACGGAATCGGTAAAGGATACTAACACGATGGCTATTGTGATAGTAGCCGATACCAACATTATAGTACCGAAAAGGTACATGGTACTAACACTATGGTTGCCGAGTCGGTACATGGTACCAACATGATGGATATCGAAGTATGCTATAGTTCACCGAAATTGAGAATTACAACTATTTCTGAACACCTGTTACTCAAGTAAATCCATACACTCTGGACTTGATCGATATCAATTATCACATTTCGCGGTAAGCATGACATCACTCAATTCAATATATAACAGTTAAATACAGTGTGTTGCGGAGAACTAATATATATGCAAGTATGTATTAGGTGTTGCGAACAAATTGTACCGTCCTATTATCCCACATTCTTCACCTAAATATAGTGGTTAAAAGGGCGTAATACCGGCTCCTAGTGATGATTCGCCAGTAAGCACGAAACGAATTTCCATGAGATTTTACTTTCCGTTCATGCTGTTTATCCTTCTGGTCACAACTGAACTTATTTGTTACTGGGTTCGCAACACCTAATACTTACTTGTATATATATTAGTTTTCCGCCAAAAATAGTATTTAAATGCACAAACATGTTTGTCTTGTCTTTACTCGGTAATGAAAATCTTTTATTGTTTTTCATTTTGTCTACCATTCACTTTTTTGATTAGCTATTGACAAGGAAGGTGACCGCGTATTATATTATTCAGGACTCGTTGCAGAGCCACCAAGTGAACGGAATAAGCAAAGGTAGGTTTTTTAGATATATTTTGCATCCTTTTCTATGATTTGGTATTTTCTTTCATCAAACATTCGTTTTTTGTTGCTTATTCCAAAGCATTTTCGAAATATTGTTTTGCTCATCTGTTTCATTTGTGCATCACATTTTAGTTACACCTGCCTCGTGTTTTGCTGACGTAATTTCTCTGCTTTTGTCCTTTGTAAGTTGGTTATACAGACCATAATTATTACTTTGTTATTGTAGATATCTGCTATTTCTTGATGATGGCTATACACAATATTCGTCTCCTTCTGGCATTTTTCGTATTTTCTACCAATGTAAGTGTCAATCCATACGGATTAATTATATTTATTCTTTATATACCAATTTAGGTTTGAGTACAAATTTATGCGTCTATAATCAGAGTGTGGGGATGTTGTTGGTATTTCGGTATACATGTGAATATAATAGAGTAGTTATTAAAACCGGATATTAGGGCATGCTGCCTTTGGTTTATCCTTCTGGTCACAACTGAACTAATTTGTTACTAGGTTCGCAACACCTAATACATACTTGCAAGAAAAATACATTTTGGAAGTGAATGAATTCAATTAGATCTGTCTTGAACAAGGATGTCACTCTGGTCACAGGTTGCTTTTTCTGGGAGTATGGTGTCAACCCTAAGATGGGACTGGAAATAAGGTTCCGAAAAAAATCGGAAAATCTTCATTCACATATATTGAAGGATAAGCAGTGTAAGGACGGCTTCAGAGAACTTATTCCACGAAGGCTGTCTACGTATAACGTTTGCCTTTTGAATGATTGAAACAATAGTTGACATGTTTCAAGCAAATCGCATGGTCTCCTCAATCTCTCTAGTAAGAGATAAATTAGCCATTATGCCAAAACTTTTGCGTCATCTTTCAATAAGTTTAGGGGCAGATTATATGAATCTACAACTTTTTAAATTTGTAAAGTAAAATCGAATCGTGTTAATGCTTGTGGTTCTTCAAACCTGATTTAAATATTCTTTTTACATTTTACTTTGTGAACATTTTGTCTCACGCAGTATACTGTTACTTGTATCCTTAAACTAAAAACAAATAAATCTAACGAGTATCTGATTTCAGACAATCCTGTTGAACCAATGGCTCCAATCTAATAACGTGTATTTAAGCGTTGTTTGTACATGTAATAATTGCTTTAGCATCATTTATTGCTTATGAGACGATTTCTCATATGTGAAACCTTAAAGCTGAAACTGCCTGTTGTCGTGCTTATTTTAGTGTTCCTACATTTAATGTGCATGCGTAGAAACCTCCCAGGAGGTTTATGAATGGCCACTTACCGATTTCGGTTACGATATTTGTTTATATTTAAACAACAATCACTTTTTCCTTGTTCTTAAAAGGAATATTTTGATACTTAAATCGTTAAGAAATTAATGAAACACTAACTGGTTTATTAATTTTAGTGGAATTGTTTGTGATTTCATTTTTCCGTAAGTACATTCTGCTATACATAATATCACGCGAACCTGTTTAGCATATGCGATGGTCACTGCAGTGTGGATAAATTATTTATTTTATTCATGGTTATGTGCTGGATGTGAAGGAACATTAAACAACACAATTCTAGTGGGCATGGATAATATGGTTTCAGTTCTCATTCAATGTTTATCACCTATATCTGACATAGAAAATAGTACATTAACACTAAAAGCTTATGCTTTAAGATTGCATAAATATGAAAAATAGTCATAGTTATGTGCTTGCTGTAAAATAAGACTGGATCGCCCGTTCCGTGTCCGAGGTTTCTTTCAATAAGAACAACCTGCCAGCCATGTCTGGCACGCTTGCTCTCATTCAGTTACTACCTATTTCGCTCTAAATTTTGACTATTTCAACAGTATTGATATTTATGTTATGGATCGCCGTTCTTCAAATCATAAATTTTTATTGCTTCTAGCCCGATACGTAAACGCTTGTGTATTCTTTCGCCAATGGTTATAGAAATGACCTGACTACTGTCAGGCGGGTCATAGGTAGTCGTATCAGGAATGAAGTACAGCTATCCCACGTAATGTGAAGCCTCGAAATTTTTAATAGTTCAAATATCAAATGAGTAGTGCTGAACTAACAGCAGGAATGCCGGATGCTCATAACAGGTTTTTGGTTTTAAGGAAAACTTCGACCACCGGTGCCACAAATTTAGATGCTCCTAACGGATGGTGCTAGTCGATCGTGTATAATATAACGGATAACTAAAAATGTAAAATATCCAACTCGGATTAGGAATGGGCCACCTAGTAATTTTAATAGTTGTGCTGCGGTGAAGAATTCGTTCTTAACGTTGAATGTATTGATGTGATGTTTGTGTAGCTAGGTTCTCAACACCACACGTGTTTTAGTATCCATGATTTATTTATTGTACCTTTTCATTGGATTAAGGTAATTTCCAGTTTAAAAATTATAATTTTCTTTTTTCGGCTAGGCAAAGAAAACTGGAAGGAGGCAAATGAGGAATCACGTGATTTTATTAAACGGTATTTGGCTCAATATCCTCAGGTATTATTACATATTATTTCAAGCTAGGTGTGCTAAAAATTTGCATTTTTGTATTAATTTTAAATATTAAATAGTTATAAGGGTACATCGGCTTTTATTCGAATTATTAACGGTATTTCTGCAATTTTTGCAATTGACTTTGGGTGCTCTACCAGTGTGTGCCATTGCTTAGACAATCTTGATTTATGTTGTCTGTGCAGTCTTTGCACAGGTCACCACGAAACTGACGAAATTGTAGATTGATGGTGGTTACCTCGAATACGATGATGCCGTACTGATAACAGATAATGTAGACGAGCTTCAGAGAGCTATTAATTGTGCTCAGAATGTGCATCCGTTACGAGTTGAAGCTAAAAGAATAAACGCAGTCATGGCCTATTTTGATCAGAATCTTAAGATGACGCTAAATAATCTCATTCCATAAGCCGTCAAGGATTTCTTCAACCTAAAATCTCTGGTGACATAAGGTAGATTGGCTTGTACTTACTTTCTATACGTATTATCAATGAGATGACACACTATAACTGGTAGCGCCTAGATATTTTTGTTAATCGACGTTTGACGTCGAATTGATATGGACCATTGACAGCTGAGCGTTTGGAAGCATTTGTAAGTCTCTTCTTTGACGTTCCATCACTCACGAACCTTTTTACGGAATGTCGATTGCGCAATTGCGAAGGCCAGTTCCCCGCCAGCAGGCCTGCCATCACGGCCGGATTTTGTTGTGCGCGATATTGGTCACTTTATTCACGGAACATCATACTGTCTCTAACCGAGAGCCAATTGAATTGGCGAAAATATGCGGGATGTGACGGCAGGATTCAGTGGAAAGTCCTGTTTAATCCTAATTTCTTGGAAGTAGTTGGTCTGCATCCCATTGCGCGCTAGATGTAGGTCTTCATTTATTGTACTGTTTTATTTTAAATTTATTATACAGTCTTATTATGATCGGAAATTTGGCATATTATATCTTGCAATTTTCCTGATGCTAAACGCGTTAGTTTAAAAAATTGAAAACTGATACCTGATTGCTTTTGTTTCCAAAAAAGGTGTTTGTATACATTGCTTCAATTTGACTCAGAATATTACGAAATCCGGTTTCTTAAGTCTTTTTCAACGAGAAGCATATCCCATGAACAATTTGGCAATCAATAAGGGGTAAATTTAGTTTAAAATGTTTCATTTATACTTTTTGGTATATCTTTAATGACTAAATGGCTTTTCACTATGTAAGTACGTGTCAATACCAATAAGTGTAAATGAAACAGATTAAACTAAGTCTACCTCTTGACTTATTGATTATTAAATTGTTTGTGAGGTGTGTTGTCGGTTAAAAAAAGGCTTCCGAAACCGAAAGTAGAAATATCTGCATTCAAATTGAAGACAGTGGATGCAAACAACTTTTTGGATACAATAAGGGTCAGGTAATTAATCAATTCCTTGCCACGAATCATGTTTATTTCAAATCATATATTTGTCTTTTATGGCTATATTCCTATAGAGGCCTATGGTCCGTTTGAAGTCTGGTCAGCAAATCTGCACCGAGTTAAAAGGTAAGTGGCTGATGGCTAAGGTACTTGACGTGGACGCAAGTTTAGCTCAAATTCAATTCGCAAATCGCCATTGCGAATGGTTGTACAGAGGATCATTCCGTTTGGAGCCGCTTTACAACGAAATGGTAAGTCAAATTTTAGGCATGGCGAGCGATGTATTTATACTAACGGGATTTTGAGAAAACATAAATGTTTTTTCAGATCAGTTTTAAGTCATGATTAGATTCTTTATACGTTAAATAATTCTTGTTATGAATTTCATTTGCCAATTGGTTATGTTTTCCCCTTTATTCTCCCACAGAAATGGATAATACTTAAAAATTTCCTTCAAATTTTTGTTAAGCTCGTCCAGCGCCTAGACTGCTTTGTAAACTTCTTTATTTGCTCGGTTTGGTTTAAGTCATTATCAGCTGAGTGCCGGCGGTCATTTTTGGGTCGGATAGTTTTATTCGGCTATCATTGAAAATTGTGGTTTACTGTTGGTGTGGTAGCTTTTTTGTTTTAATGAATTGTTTGACTGGAATGATAGTTCTCCGGAGCTGTCATACCAGCCGGTACTGCGCACCATATCTAACTGTTGTATATTTAATTTTATCAGTGTATAAGATCCTCTCTCGAACCTATTTTTTATTGACCCCGGAATGTTATTTCGCTTCAGTAAACTTGGCCTGTGAATGTAAACTTCGCTTATTTATTTAGCAACTCCTATGGCTTATTTAAATCAAGTTTGCGAACTTGAAGTAAACACCAATCCCATTGTATTTAACCAGTCGTCGAATAACATAACAAAACTACCGTCAGCGGCAACGCACTGACGGTTTTCAACCTTCCTTGATTATCATCAGAGTACGACGGAAAATTGACTAGCGAGGATAAAACAGCATTTCGGTTATATGGAATGCAAAATTAGATATACGGTTCTCAATTTTATTTGTCCCGAATACATTTTACTTGACTGGAAATGCCGGCTGTACAATTTCTATGGCTGCTGTAGTTGATACCATTTATTTTCGCGAGCAGGCCGTATTAACCTATTATTTTCTTTCTTAAATTTAGTGTTCCTCGAAGCCTCAACAGACTACCTCGGATGTTGTGGTGGATTATAGTCAGCGTTCCGAAGCTTGTAAGTTTGCCTTTTTATTTTTGCTTCTCTCACAAACACACATATTCATGCTATGATCATGTATTTTAACTTTTTTTCCAAAGTATTGCTGCATTTCTTCACATAAATATTTTTCTATTCGTGTCTACCAGCTTTGGTTGATTCGGGTGATTCAGAGAGAAAACGTTGCGCGCGCAAATCAGCTTCAGGTAGCATTCAGTCATCGAATACATCTTCAACTTTGTCTTCTTCATTAACCTCTGGGTCACGTTCTGCGGGCAATTTATTCTCATATAACACCAATTTCTCGGTTGACACCACACCCCTGTACAATTTTCAACAACTTTCATCAGTTAGTGAAGCTATCAACCCTGGTCTCATTTGCAGTAATCAAGGTAAGACTTCGTATATAAAACGTGATTATTTTAATTTGATGAGATGAAGGGTGCATATATAAATTAACTGATACTGCCAGATAATCATAGTTATGTATAAATCTCGGTCACATCACTTCTAGCTGCTGTGGCTGTGTGCCCAATATAGACGAAACTGGTGTAGTTTATATAAACCTACATAATCTTTTGAATATTCACTGGCGCATAACGATGGAATTCATAGCTATATTTCGGTTATAAATGAACACTAACTGGCTTGTCCATAGTAGTGCGTCTGAACGCATCCTTCCAGTTAATTTTTTTACGCAAATTGTGTTTATCTATCCTTGCTTGATCTACTCGATCATAGAAATTTCGTCATTTGTGCCTGGAGAGCCAGTTAGGTTCTACACTTAAATACTAGTGCCTTAGTGCTCAAGAAATTGGTTTCTACTGAGTGTCACCAGGATGAGCGTCAGTGACGGTCCCAGGAAGAACTGCATCTTGGCCTATTAGAAAGCTTGCCTTTAAATATGAGAGCCTGCGACTTGTTGGGTCAATGAACGAAGGTTGCTTTCTTACCTGATCTGCGTTGTAAGTGACATTGCATTTATCGGTCCCGGGGAGAACTGCATCTTGGCCTAGTAGAAGGCTTGCCTTTAAATATGAGTGCCTGCGACTTTTTCAGTCAATAAACGAAGGTTGCATTCTTACCTGATCTGCGTTGTAAATGACGTTGCATCTATCTCAGTGTACCTTTACAACAAGGGCTTTTTCTGTGTTCCAGCTTCTGTTCACGGCTCGTCACACTGGGGTTAAATATGAAAAGCAATGATATAGCACCCCCGCAAAGTCGAATGGAGAGGATCCATTTTCAATAAGGCATAATTGACCAGGCCTCTCCATTGAACCTTGTTTGTTGCTAAACATCCGTAAATTTTCGCCTGTTTTATTATCTTTTGATAAGAGTTTAAAGTGCGCTGTGTAAAAGTGACCATAAGTGGTTTCAGCTAATCATTGGAATTGCTACCGATGGTTATTTTGTCTTTCGTCCAAACCAGCGCAATCGCCGTTCAATAACAAGGTTCAACGATAATGGCACGTCAAAAACCAGTCATATATATATGGTTGGGTCGTAAGTTTTGCCCATGAATAAAGCCTGGAAGCTGTGTGAGCAATATTATTGTGTGTAATCGCCCATGTTTCGACAGTATTCTTGGCTTGACGACACTGGCCTTTCTGTTCAGCGAAATAGACGTAAGGTACCAAAATGGTTTTCAAAATTTTCCATATGCTGCAGCTGCAAAGCTAATACGTCTAGAAATCTTGGTTGGAGGCAATCCGAGCACTAGAGATTCTGGGTAGATGAAATCCTTGACGACTGGTAGTAGAGCACAATTTAGACTGTAGATCAAAATTTTCCATAAATATCGTTTTTGCGCGTTTGCTTCAAATCGTCTCAGAACAAAGCTAGCTTAATCGCTGTCAGGAAAGCTGCCACCGCCCATTTCCACTTTGGAGATTGCTGCGGTGACCTGATCAAAACCTGCATCGAGAATATAATTAAACAGGGTGAAATTGATACATATCTTTTTAAAAGGCCGGAGCCAATTGTAAACGGTTTAGAGAGATACTTACTAGTGCGAAAACATGTCGATGTGTTATTATTATTGGCTTCGAGCAATCGAAAATTTTTGTCCAGCCAGTCATCACCTAGCCAAACATGACATAAGCTTACACGCAAAACAAAATCTACAACAGTCAAGTAGTTTAGGAAAGTAACAATAGTGAACCACTGCTATTGATGGTGCAGATTATGAATGCGGTGGAATGCAGGGATTTGGCCCTTGCATCACATACTCTGTCGAAACACTGTCCGATTTGACTAATTTCGCTTCTCTCGCTCTTCGCAAAATACGAGGATAACAACAGTGATCATCTTTGATTTAGCACAGAGTAAACTGATGGCATGGTAGTTGGCAGGAGTGCTATTGTCGCCTTTATCTGGATGGCAAGCGCAACAGCATTCTTCCATTCGTTTGCGACGGAATATTCCTTATAGACAGTTAATTGGGACGGAATGACCACTACCAATATGTCGAGTTTGGGCGCACAATTTGATCAATTTGAGACGCTTCGATGTTGTCTCTATCCTATTAGCGAAATTAAGTCAGTACTCTCCTACATCCGCCGAGTGTTTTGCAGTAAACTCTTTGCGCAGCTTAAGGATCATGGAGCGATCTGATGCCTTGATGTTTGTCAAATTGGCAAATGAGTACGCGGTTTTTTAATTTGAATTAAAGCTGTGACTTGCTTCAGCTTTACTTCATAGTACTCTAGATGATATGTTGTATGCTACAGCTCTGTCTAAGCTGGCCCTGTTGAAGGGTGGGCGTCTCTAGAGGTATTTTTGCAAAATTATATTGGAGTGTTTTCGTGGCCATGACAGAAGGCAACCATTGTATGCTTACCAGAATTTGAATTATCTTAATACTATTTTATATTATCAAAGTTAGTTTAAGTTATGGCCAATCTTCCTACCTCTTCATGTTGCCTTACAGTCTAGACCAAGTTTGTTGTTAAATTTTGCGTCTATCATTAAGAAGCAGGAACGGTGCCCAAGGCTAAAGCTGGAAAATTTTCCAGGATATCATACTTTTCATTAACGGAATGGTTGAAAGTCGGCACTTGCACAGTTACGACTCTAAGAACAAGCTAGCCTATGCGGAAAGTAGCGTAGGGTAAAAGAGAGCCCATAACTCATTATTCAAGGACTATCACAGCAACACTGGATAGATGGCGACACCCTACATAGGCGGATCATTCCCACTTTGGCATGAAATAAGTATCGATTTGTCCTATAATCTATGCTCGAATGAGACATTGTGGAGAGCTCATAGGAATTATGTTCTGTGCGCTTGTGCAGCGCAGCATCCTTAAAAACCTGGTTACCTTGCATGGCGTAAATCCTCGTATTCCAACAGCCATTGGATAAACTATCTTTGGGTCTAAGCGGCACGAGAACGAGCATAGGCTGCTTGACGACCGCCGTGCGTATTGTGGTGTGCGGTCTGTTCTGGTAAAGGAGGTAGCGTTGACAGTCACCGACGTATTTATGGAACTCGTGTATGTGAGCACGGCGCTTTACGACCTGCACAGTCGGATTGGAAGGTCTATTGGGTTAAATGCCGACTAGTTGGATATTTTAAGTTAGAATTATCAAAATTTATTCTTTGATGCATACGCGATTATATTGGTCTTTTCCAAGTTCGTATACAGAACCTTCAATTCTGGAGGGCCCGATTTCTGGCCCTGTACATAATATGAGCACAAACAAATAAAACACGTTTCACTTTATGTTATGCGAAGGACTGATGAAGTGATGTGGAAAGGAGTCCTGTTACTTTTTCACTTAATAGAGGTATTATCAACAATCCTCTGTTAGATACAACACAGAACAGGCAATTATACAATATAATATTTCGCAATAATTTCTTGTCATATTTGTATTTACTTAATTGTTTACGTAAGCGAATTAATTGGGTTGTAAATGTTATATAGGCAAGAGCATTATCTAACTTTACCTTGTCATTTTAGAGTAGTGGGAGTTGTTTGTTAAAGAATAGCTATATTTCATTAAATAAATATTTTAAGTAGAGTGTGGTAGTTAGACTTGGCTTGGAATTGAGGTATTATAGCGCAGCTTTTTCTTGCGATTTTAGTATAAGACTGTATATATATATATATATATATATATATATATATATATATATATATATATATATATCCTTATTAGCTGCGGTACCAAAGCAGGCATATTGACCTTCGTAACGTTCTCAAATTTATAATAAATAAGCTTAATTTGATTCACTGGTGGTTTTAAGTTATTCAGTTTGTTAGAGATAATTTATCAAATTTTATTACTTTAGTGTGACATATTTTTCTGGGTTCTAAAATTTAATTTAAATGTTTCATAGTTTATGATAGTTTTTAAAGAGGATATTTAGTCTTTAATATTGGCAGATATTTATTTCAGGTAGATATTTGATAGAAACGCTAATGATTGTAGAATAGAATTTTAGCTTTGTATACCATCTTCCAGTTTCGGAAAAAACGAAAAAAAACTGATTTTGTGTGCATATCTCTGATTATTGTCTTTTTTTGACCATAGACTTTGTTAGAACGGCAATACAATTCTATGTGTCGTTTGATGCAGACGTATGTGAAACGCCATTCGTTTTCACATTACAAGATTGGTAAAAGTTTTGACATTTTTTATTCAACTTCCTCCTTTATCTAGCTAAATATGATTGACCACAGGTTCAACTTGGATTGTAGATCATTTTCGATGGTGATAAGTCAGTATTCTGTATTAATCGCATGGTTGAATTTTGCTGTTTGATGTTATCTAAAGGTGGCTGCAAATTAATTAATAGCCGAAGTAAAAATATTACTAATTTAATAATCTTTTTCATTCAGATTTATGAAAATTGTGTTTCTTATAAAAAAATAAGTGCTATGCAACCTTATTCTCTCAAGGTGATAATGCTGTAATTAATAACGATCGGGCTGAACCCAGAACTCGTCTTATAGGTGGTAATTCGGCATGGCGCTCATTGGGCAAACCAAACAGATCAGCTGACAATCAGATGTCAAAGCGCGGCATGGCTAAAAGTCAGAATGGAGAAAATCTGTCGTCGCCTGCATTGAGCGAACGGAATGGCACGATTTTGCCTTACTTAAAAATTTGTCGTCCAAAACCGAAAATGTATGGTAAGTGTGACTACTCCTAATTTAGATCTCGTCGTTTGTTCATTATTTGTATACCCTAATCTGACTCGAGATTTTTTGTAAGAAATATTTTCTTCCCTGTATAATCAAGTTTTGAATAATTATCCCGACAATTAATGTAGCCTTGCAGCTTTTTAATAAATTATTCGAATAGCATGATATGTGTTAAGGTTTTTTGTTACGTTCTGAGCTTTTTGTTATCAATTTATAAGTATGGTGTTAATAAGTTCTTATAATCTAGTTAATTCAATCTTTCAGTAGGACCAATTTGGCTGCGCCAAATTGCGCCACTTTCTGTCATGTAGCTATTGATTCTCTTAAACGCGGCTGAATATCATGTTGATCATAGTAATGTGTCTGCCATCACTTTACTTCTGCAATTGTGCAATTATAAAATAACCTAAAGTTATCGCTTCCACAACTGAAGGAAACGCTATTCGTAAAGATCTATTTAGCTAGACTTGGCTGATAACTTCAGCCAACCAGGTTAACTATTTTTGTACACAACTGGGCTTTTAAAAAGTACCTGATCTTTGTTGTGACCAACACAGGATTTTCCCCAGTTCATTGTCTTTTTGGAAATATTTCCGATACCCTTGTCGGTATCCTTCGTCGGTCCATAATTCTAAACAATATCTTACTGACGTTTCATTTCTGTGTTTAATCACCTCAGTGAAATTTTAGTGGCTAGATTTTAATTTACTCTTTAGGTGTAATAGATTAATTGTGCGATACTCAAATTGTGAAATGAAGCAATTGACGCTGCCTGCACGTTCTAGGGTTGGAGATCAATAAATCAAATACATCCTTTATAATATCATGACAAGAATGTGATTTGCATGGGCATGTTACTGGATCTGGTCTTGCCTGTAACGCTGTGGTGACCGGGCATACAATCAACTGGAATGACTGTGGATGCATTGTGATATGTATATGTAACTGAATGACGAGATTGATTAGGAAATCTATCCAAATTAAATAAAAAAATAATGAATTATATAGCGGTTTAAAATCGTTAGGTTTTATTTGGAATTCAGCAATATCTAATGGAAGGAAACGACGATTGCGTGAATCATAATCTGAATATGGCTCCTTGGAAAGATTAAGAATAATGGATTAAAATGAGTTTACTATTTGGCTTATGGACTGGTCGCTGGTGATCATTTATTGATGGCAAAATCCTTCTCAACTTCGTCCTTTAACTGTTATCTTAATGTATCTTTTTATTTAAGGCTTTTATTCAGTTGAACACTTTTTAGACGTATTATTTTCTTAATTACCTTCTTTCCATTATATTGCTCATTCTTTAGTTAAGTATTTATAATTATTTGCTCGTGTCATGATCACGCGTTTTATTTCATGTCTTAATTAAACTTCTTATTTTACTCTATTTCGATCATTTACCTGGGCGTGATTATTTGTCTTTGGTTTCCTTTATCTATCAAGATTAAATTCTAAGCATGAAACAGTTTTTCTTATGCGTGCAAATGGTAATTTGCATCTATTGAATGTAGCTTCACTTTGAAAGATGTACACGCGTATTAGGTATGTTTAACTGATTCTTTACATTTTTTTATATATACAAACATACATGCACATACGTGACATCTGAGCAAGTAGGTACATATATTTGTCAGTATAAACTAAGAATATTATTGTGTAGAAAAGCCAATTCATCCAGTAGACCGGTTACCTCCTTATTGGGCACTTTGTGTATAGTGTGCGGCAGGGTCGTAAAGTCCATCCCCTCCTCAACGTGGTACGACGGTGTCAACTATGTCTCGATGGCCGATCTTACATGGGCTAACGGGGCTATGGCGGTGGTGTCACCAGGGCGTGGTGGATTTCCGACCGGCAATCGGATCTCCTATAAAATACCACATGAGCCCGACGACGGCACCATGACTCGGCGTGTGTTCCCCGCCACAAAAGGGTTCAACAGCCACAGGATTACATGGACTCCTGGACAGTACCCCGTACTTCCGAATGGCGAATGAGCTCTCAACAGCCACCGGCAACCATGCAACTTACTGCTGCCTTGCAGACTGCGCTTGGATGTGCAAAGGCTAGAGGTGCGTCCTCGATCAAAAAGCCGAGTGGTGAGGGGACACCACTTGTACCAAATTCCCAAGTAACTCCATGAAATTGGAGCCGGCTTATCCTCCAAAAGGAGTCAGCCGCAGTAAAGTAAAGTAAAGTAAGGGTGGCTCAGGGGTTAGAGCGCCAGATACTGAGGTATATTTGCCCAGGTTCGAACCCTGTCCGAATAAGCTTATTCTTGTCTTCTTAAGTATTTTGTTTCAAGTATTTTTATAATATTATTGCTTTGCAGAATTTAAAATTTTGCAGCACGTTTACTGATAGTTGTTTGTACTTCCTATTTTAGAACCGCATGCTTGTTCATCTGATTGTTTGAAAGTGCTCAAGTTTCCAAATAATCCCAACGCTGGCATCGTGTCCGACGATCCTTTTCATTATAAGGGCCTTAATCCATTGGAAATCCCACTTCAAGCTGGCTGGTCGAGGTGAGTTATTATTCATAACAATATGATACTGTCTTATGATTACATGTTTGATTTCAACTAGAATATATCGGAATTAATGCTATTGGCAAATGGAACCAAAGCAGCGTCTTGGTCATTTTCAAATTGCCAGCACCCAATAAGCACCATTTTGTCTATCGACGTTCAGGTTTGAATCACACAGATGGGATGGTGACATTAAGTTTTACCACAGTTAACCAAATTCTGGTAGGCTTGTGTTTGTCTTTCTATGTACAGAAGGCAAAAGTGAATAGATTAATTAACATTTCCAGGCCCAAATTTACTACACGATACTTAGATGACAAATTTATCATATTTAGTAACAGTAACTGATTACTCCTCAATCCTAAACAAACGAGAACCAATACGCACATACATGGCGTACGTATATCTAGTGAGTCGTCAGTATTTGTTATTAAATAACTGTTATTTCTATTCGATGAGTGTACACATGCAAGCACACACAAAAACAATTAGACATAAACTTACCTAGTGAAAAGCCAGTCATAATTTAGATATCTAACATTAAGTATAATTGGGACAGTTTACATCTTCTACTTGACAGATTGATTATTAAATACTCGGCGTGATGTGCTTTCCATTGAAAGAGACTTCCGAAAGAGGAAGTCGAAATATCTGGAATTACCAGGTGGACAGTGGATGCAAACATCTTGTGTCGCATCATAAGGAGATGGTAATTAAGTAACCTGAGTGTTAAATAGGCTTATTTCGGAATCTTTTTTTTAATTTTTCTCCAGTCGTCATCCTATTTCTTCGTAAAGAACTTATTGTTGTCCTGTAACTAACGTAATTTATATTACGCTTGTAGACCACGCATTGAATTATCTAAAATAGTATGCGTTTATTTTGGACCTGTAAACAAAGTTTTTCGTCAATTAACCTGGCTTAAATTAATATCCGTGTGAGTGTAAGACAAAGAAAATTGACCAGAATCAAACGCAACCTGAAATTTATTTAAGTAAAATTATTGCACCTGAAATAAACACTAAGCACATTTTGTAAATGTTGAAAAAATATTTAAACTATCGTTGCGCGTACTGACGTGCTTCGGCCTACCATATTCACAATCAGAGCTATACGACAAACATACAAAAAAAGATTAAACCAATATATCTATATATAAATTGGGGGGGGGGCGGTCGCTAATGGAAACTAGTACGAAAGGAATGCCAATGGGCTTTACCTAAAGAAAAGACTTACCAAAAAGCAGAAGTTTATCTACTACTAAATTGGCACGTTGTGTGCGGCATTGGTTGTGCAGTAGGTGAATGGCTAAGTACCTGATAAGTTGTTTATAAGGCCAAAACCGGTCTGCATGATAAAGTGCAATCTCATGTGATGGTTAGTTAGTACTAAAAAACTATTTCTGTTATGAAATACTGCCATTATACTTGAATTAAATTTATCTCCGCCTGGTGGTGTGTTGTCAACTTTCTAATAGAACAGTGGTGGCAAGTTGGAACTTTATCGCGATTGTGTTGCCAAACTGATTACACTTGATGGAAAACCTGACCAAAAAATAAGTTTGTATGCAACTGAATGTTGCATGTAACGCAGTGAAGAAAGTTTGATACTGAAATAACTGTGGCTCGAGTAGTGATCAAATAAATTTGAAGCATCACAGATTTCTCTATGATCTTATAGCCGATTCATCCTTATACTCTGAATTCAGTAACATAGACTTTCTTTCCTCCGCCAGTACAGTTCCTTCCATCCAGCTAGAATGACTGCCTCCCAAGTTCCATGAATAAATCAGGATAAAAATTACTGGCCTTCATTAAATTATTTAGAGAAAATACTAACAAAAAAAAATTTGGCATACTCCAAACCTTTCAACAGATAATACCATAATTGAACTGAAATAAAAGCAGACAGAAAAATATACATGACGATGTATTACCAGACAGACAGTGCTGACTATTTGCCCTTCGTTAATGTTGCTTAAGTCAGACGGCCAGTTTTATGTATCTGCACTACTAAAGCGATGACTAAGCCAGGCAGTCCGCTATGTATAGCTGCACTGCAACACCCACATCGTCAGAAAATACTGACACGCCATAGTCGGCAGCCTCATCTGATACGCCCCTTGCACCACCGCTTGAAATTTTGAGTAGCCATTTGCGTGTTATTACATAAGCCTTCATCTATAGTAGCATTACTGACCAGTATTATACGTCAATCACGTTAAGATGCCTGCTATTTGTGTCAAATAATCTCTGGCTATTCTTGTTATTGATTGTTCCCGCCAAGTACAACTAAAATGACTGCTAATGTCGTTCTGCTTCTATTGTCAACAAGGATTGATTAATCATTTCTTGTCGTTTAGAACAAAAGCACGAGCGAGTCCGTGTAATTCATTTATCCAATTTCAATTTAGCAACGTTGCTTCTAGACAAGTGTCTTCTGCTGTTAGCGGTCACACATCACGAATAGATTACTGGATTCATATTTTTCGCAAGATTTGGGCGTACTCCTGGTTTTCTCCACTGTGTAATAGCCATTTAAGCAATATCATCAAGAACATTAACTGGTGCCTCTATTGAATTCACCAACATAAAGTAGAAAAATATCTGCAGTGAAGCCATTGCATTTGTTGGGGCGACTCCACACGAAATTTCCCTTGTGCGGTCGCTGTTATAGTGATAAACGCCAGGTGAAACACCTAAAATTGTTGCATAATCTTATAGCCGAATGTGTTTTATTTTTTACCCATATATTTTGACTTGCCATGCGATCCTTATGCAGCAATTAGCAGTTCACTAAAAAACACACCATATTTGCGTACCAGCCAAAAATATTGAACAGAATAATCAAAACTAAATAGAATCTCCGACGCTGTCTATCTATACTATTATGACCAACTTGGTGAACTACATTAATTTTTTAATTAATTTTAATTAAAATTCAGACACTCAAAACATAATTAAATGGTTTATAAAGAAATAATATCTCTACGCTATCTAAGTGGTTTAATTAATTCATTATATATATATATATATATATATATATATATATATATATATATATATATATATATATATTCTTGTAATTAGGAAAACACAAGTAACAAAGTGGATAAAGGCCATTTATTTCGTGAATACTTATCATCTATTATACAATCATACGTATTTATACATTTTGGGTTTTCGATTGATTATGCTAGTGGTAACAAATCTGACTCGTTTTTACTGCTGTTTCTTGTTTTGACTAGTTGGTGAGTGTGTATTCGTTTGTGTTTGTGTGTATGCGTGTTTGCATGTAAAGGTCATTCTCGCAGTATTGCGAAGTGATGTCTGAGATCTTGTCATTATTGTTTTGATAGCTTGAGAATTAACCATTTGTGCGCATTGTTCACTGTTACATATACAAGTGCTATTTTTCCCAGTATAGTTGATCGTTTCACCTTGTTGCGCAAAGTTTTCACGTGGTAACAACGCCAGTGTGGATTGCAGTGTTAAACGCTCACATTGTTTGGAGACTTCTGTCATCGTATGCGCCTCTGTTATTTCCACTTCAGTTTGTTGCCAATCCGATTGTACGTTTGTTGATTCTAGTCGAGGGCCTGTTTGTTCTTGGCTGGATACTAGTAGATTGTTGTTGAATTTTGTTATTCTTGGCCAGTCGATAAGAATATCATGTTGATGAAACTTTTGAATATTAAGGTCAGGTGCTTGTTGTTTTATGTAAAGGGCTTCGTAGATAAATAATAATTTTTCTGATTTTGCTTTATGTAGAATTGTGAAATTGGTCGAATTGACAGGGTGCCCCGTTGCCAATATATGATCGGAAATAGCTGATTTTCCTGACGGTGGCAATCCTTTGTTAATCAATTTCTGTGGCAATTCACAATTCTACATAAAGCAAAATCAGAAAAATTATTATTTATCTACGAAGCCCTTTACATAAAACAACAAGCACCTGACCTTAATATTCAAAGGTTTCATCAACATGATATTCTTATCGACTGGCCAAGAATAACAAAATTCTACAACAATCTACTAGTATCCAGACAAGAACAAACAGGCCCTCGACTAGAATCACCGTCGTAAAGTCCATCCCCTCCTCAACGTGGTACGACGGTGTCAACCATGTTTCGATGGCCGATCGTACATGGGCTAACGGGGCTATGGCGGTGGTGTCACCAGGGCGTGGTGGATTTCCGACCGGCAATCGGATCTCCTATAAAATACCACATGAGCCCGACGACGGCACCATGACTTGGCGTGTGTTCCCCGCCACAAAAGGGTTCAACAGCCACAGGATTACATGGACTCCTGGACAGTACCCCGTACTTCCGAATGGCGAATGAGCTCTCAACAGCCACCGGCAACCATGCAACTTACTGCTGCCTTGCAGACTGCGCTTGGATGTGCAAAGGCTAGAGGTGCGTCCTCGATCAAAAAGCCGAGTGGTGAGGGGACACCACTTGTACCAAATTCCTAAGAAACTCCATGAAATGTCACTGGAGCCGGCTTATCCTCCAAAAGGAGTCAGCCGCAGTAAAGTAAAGTAAAAAGACTAAAATCAACAATAGTACAATCGGATTGGCAACAAACTGAAGTGGAAATAACAGAGGCGCATACGATGACAGAAGTCTCCAAAAAATGTGAGCGTTTAACACTGCAATCAACACTGGCGTTGTTACCACGTGAAAACTTTGGGCAACAAGGTGAAACGATCGACTATACTGGGGAAAATAGCACATGTATATGTAACAGTGAACAATGCGCACAAATGGTTAATTCTCAAGCTATCAAAACAATACTGACAAGATCTCAGACATCACTTCGCAATACTGCGAGAATGACCTTTACACGCAAACACGCATACACAACACAAACACTAACGCATACACACTCACCAAATAGTCAAAACAAGAAACAGCAGTAAAAACGAGTCAGATTTGTTACCACTAGCATAATCAATTAAAAACCCAAAATGTATAAATTCATATGATTGTATAAGAGATGATTATTATTCAAGAAATAAATGGCCTTTATCCACTTTGTTATTTGTGTTTTCCTAATTACAAGAATACTGTTTAATTAAAAAGGAATGGACATCATATATATATATATATATATATATATATATATATATATATATATAATACTAAAGCATTGCATCAAGTAGCAAAGGCAGTTCATCGGTTTCGTCCTGAATGTGAATTCTTCTAGTACTTTCCAAAATTTTCCGCGAATGAGGCTCACACAAAGGCAAATTTGCCCCTATAATCGGAAACTATCCACTGCGCCACCCGTACCGCATATTACACACAATTGTATGTGATATACTAAGTTATCATTCCGTTTAGGCTTTTATTCGGGTGGAAACAGTTTGGAAGCTGTGTAATTCTAACAAACTAGTCGTTGTACAACAGACATAAAGCTACCTGGTGAAGTTATCTTGGTTGGACAGTATTTGAAGAGTTCTAATTATGGACGAAACTGGTCTACTGGCTTCTACTAATTACATAAGTATACCATAATCCTTCTTCAAAACTAATGTATATATATATATATATATATATATATATATATATAAAGTTTTTGTATGCATATGTAGTGTATTGTAATTCGTAAATGCCGCTTTCATATCTATTGGTCTCGCATTCATTGAATTTATCTAGTATTTTGACAGCACAATACTGTTGTTGTGGACATAACTTTCGCATATTTATATCCAAAGTTATTTATTGAGCAATCGTTTGTATTGTAGGTGTTAATAATTTATAATTTAAATAAAGTGTTGTGACTTTAAATAAAAAATGGATTTTTGTTTTTTTACAAAACCGATGCTTGATTGATGTAGCTCGTCACTATAAAATATATTTCAGATATGGAGAACTATTTTATTGTTGTGTTCATTAATTATTGGTTCATTGTGACGATAATGTGTTGGCAAACACTTTCACTTGAAGTAATACCTTAACTATGAACTAATCTTGTACTGTACGATTCTTGTGATCTAAAATTATTTTTATTTTATCTACATTTTTATTTGCTACAAAAATCAAAGAGAAATTTCACGACCTAAACCTTATGAAATGTATCGAGATGTCGTCAGCTATGTGGCGCCTTGTGGTCGACGTTTCCGGACACTGCATGAAATTGACAAATTTCTGGATCTTACTGACTCCAAACTGACTGTTGATCTTTACTGTCTCGATCCCGGAATTTGCATCAACTTGGAGTTTCGTGCTGCAAATGTAGGTCTTCATATTGACATGCTATTCTTAAATATTTTTCGTGTTTTGACTAAAAATTAAACTCTATAGTTATGTTGACCTGGTGCCTTAGAAATTCCTGACTGCAGGCCCTAACCTGTCGTATATATGCAAAGTTATCATGAACCACAACAAAGAGGTAAGAGTATTCATATCACGCGAACAAATTACGACGTCCCAGTAGGTTTTGCTGATGGTTGTTCGAATTGATCTAAAAAAACTAATCGTCACAATCTGAAAGCAAAAATACATCCTAAACAAGTATTTGTGGACACAAGCACTCCTTCCATCTGCCGAGATAGTAGTTTGCCATTTTATACAACAGAAGTTGTTACTGCCATTAGCATTATAAGGTTTTGCGAAAAGCGAGATAAGCGAAATATGCCAAATAATGCATGTTTTTGATCGAGAATGAGATGATTGAACTTAATTCATGCACCCCGACTCACTCTTAAGTTGCGCCATTAGTATCAGCGGCCCAATAATGTTGCTGTCCTAGACTACTCAACTGCTTTGGATTCACAAGCAGGGGGTATTTAGGCATTTTGTGACGGTGCTCCGTGCCAATACAGTTGGCGTACTTTAACTGGATACGAAGATGATGGAATATCGTAGAAGAATCATATACAACCAGTCTTTGACTATTGATTGTGAAGGCAATTCAAGCCAATCGTCATCTACTTACATTTAACACACTAGACAAATATCTCCTGAAAATTTTATTAATTCCACACGAATTTCCAGTGCAAACGGGATCACGTATTCTTCGGGCTGTTGTATGGTTTGACAGACCTCCAGATAGCACAGTGGCATATGGCCGCAGAACCTTTTTAATTGTGGTTATATATTAGCTCGAAATGAAGAATGTGACATTCGTTCTTACAGATGCATTGTAAACACGACCTTTAAGGCAAAGTGAAATATTCAAGTTTCTCCATAAATGACGAAGGTTCGAGAAAGCTACTCTAGCTTTCGCAATTATTATTCTCACCTCGTCGTACATATTGCCTACGTTATTGATAGAGATCCCAAGATATGTAAACCTGTCGACTATCTCCAGATTTTCCTTCTGCAGTCGCAACGTTGGAGTGAGCGATGGGTGATCCTGTAACAGTATCTTACAGTTAGAGGGTGCGAATTTCATTTTATTTATGTTAATCTATTCAAGGTGGCCTGGGCAGCATCCTGATTGTCGAATAATAGTACGATATCGTCTGCATAGTCAAGAACGACTAGTTTATCGCCAGGAGAACTTCAACACCTGCATCCTGAACGTGTGGGAGAGTGTTGTTCGTAATAGCATCGATTACAAAATTAAAGAAAAAGGGGGAAAGTGGACAACCTTGCTGAACACCACTGCTGCTTGTAAAGTTATGCGTTAATTCGTTCTAGACCTTAACGCGACCAGAAGTATTTTTGTAGAGAGCGCGTATAGCATTAACACATTTAGTGAACATACCGCTTTTCGACAATATATGGAATAGAACATTGCGATCTACCGAATCAAATGCACCCTTAAATTCTGTAAAGACGGATATTGTGGGACGGTGATATAAATGTCTCTGTTCGAGAACTTAATTAACGTAAAAATATTATCTATACATCCCCTTCCTGCGCGGAATCCGGACTGTTCTTCTCTTGTATGGGATTCAAGTGAAGCGCTAAGACGACGTAGGGTAATCGAAGCAAATAACCTGGATACGACCGGAGTCTAACTTATACCACGATGGTTATCGCACGAATTACGATTGCCTATTTTGAAGATATGAAAGATGGTCGATTCATTTCAACCAAGTGGTACGTTTTCCTCTTTCCATATGGTTTTAAAATGTTTAGTCAACGCTCCTGAAATTATATGGCCACCACCATTAAATAATCCTGGAATCAAATCATCGGGGCCTGCGGCTTTGTGGCGTCTAATAGATAGTATTGCATCGCGTACTTCTAATTCGGGTTGTTACAAGCAGCAAAGAATAAAAATACTTTTTTTAAAGATTTTTTTTAGTGTCAGGAGCTAGAATTGGAAATTTATCTGAATTTTTTAAATGATAACCAATTAAAAGTTGTCGAGTAACAGACGATAACTGCTTTTCTGGATTGTCCTGTCACTTCAATTTATTATATTTATAGACAATTACTCTTATCAACGATCTTTCCTACCAACGTGAGAATGTGCCCGTGCAGTGTGTAAACAGTGTTGACAACGATACTCCAGCCTATATTGATTATACTCCACGCCGACTTCCTGGTTTTAATGTTCCTCTGGGTTTGGCGCCACAATCTGATACACCGAGTGAAAGTGACGTTGGTTTTATGGTCTGTTGTGATTGCAAGGACAACTGTCGTGATCGCAGTAAATGCGCCTGTCAACAGCTGACCTGTACGTTTCGTTAAAATTTGGTTACGCGATATACCTAAAGTGATTTTAACAGCTAATTTTTCAGTTTATACACTTTTATTGAATCATTCTACACTTGGTTGCAGCAATATTAAATACTAGCTTCAAACACTTCACTACACGGGCTTTATATGCTTCATGCAGGCATGTCTCTGAACAGTTTGCTAGTGTGATTGAAAATTTCATCACATTACTTTGAGATTTTGATTTAAACACATGATCATCTATGCACATACATTTGTCAGTATAAAATAAGTATTGTATAGTGTAGAAAGGTCAATTTATCCAGTAGACCGATTTCGTCCCTATTGGGAACTCATCACGTACAGTCCAAAATTTGTCGCGGACAGGGCTGGAACCTGAGTACGTCTACTTCAGTATCTGGTTCTCTAACCCCTGAATCACTCTACCGTACACTATACACAAATTAATATGTTCCCAATAATGATAAAACCGCTCTACTGAATGAATTGCCTTTTCTACACTATAAAATACTTGGTTTATTCTGACAAATGTATGCCTATAATAGATCAATTGTTTACATAAAGATAGCAATATTGATTAAAGTAATTATCACCGCCCACGCGACTAATGTTCGTTTTATTAAATCACATATATATGTCATTTTGATTACATCGAAAAATTTAGGATAAATAATTTTTAATTCGAATACGTAAGTTCGATGTACATGTGTTGCCTAATGGTTTCCTTCAATTTTTTTTTTTTACCTATATTCATTCTACGTTTCCAATTAAACGGAGATGGGTATGCCGATATGTTAAATAATTTCAAATTTTGGCAAAATTTAATCGCGGTTTCTGCTCTGTATTCATTTGAACAACCATTGGTTGCTTTTTTGTTGGAAGCAATACTTTTAGTCAAGTTTTCAATCTAGAAATAAATGTCAATCCAATTGGTTCTAGCCAGTCGCACCTCACAGAATAATTATCGTCAATCACATACTGACGCGTTTATACGTTCTATGGTGATCATCAGAGCACGACGGTAAGCCAATCAAGAGCATTGTATGCATGACTAATTGGGATAAGAACGTCATGTCTAATTTTGCTTTCCTTTTTGCCATTTATCTTCGACATTCTTTTATCGAAGATACCTAACGTGAACGGATAAATGTGTAATCCAATTGATGGGTAGTTTTACCGTCTTGATTGTTGGAAGCATGCGTTTGAGACGAATGTCTGATTTTGGCTGGCGTAATTGATAAGTCTAAATTTTCTCGTAGCATGGATCCAAGCAGCTTCTGCACAGAAATAAGTTAATATTACCGTCCGTGGAGCCAATGTAGGTGTTTATATCTCTGGTTACCACTTCATAGAACCTCATGAACAACTGCAGTTTTTGGTAAAAATCATCCTTCGTAGTGGTATTGGATTGCAGCGTTGGAGCGTTGTTTGGAAAATGTCGAGGTAAAGCGACCTCGGTTTAAGCTAACCAGAACAATATAGTGACTGAATCAGACAAAAATCTTTCGGCTACTCGTAGCTTGGTATATTTACTCGTCCACCTGTAGTCGCAAAAGTATTAGACCTTGCACCTCGTGCGATTGGCTCTTACATTCCACTACGATGAGTCATTTTTCTAGCTTCGTTCAATTTTGTTCTCGATGCCGTCTTTTCTGATGCCATCTTTTCGCTGAGTGGATTCTTATGTTTCTCGGCGTGCTGGCTTTGACTATGCTGATAATGATTATCTTTTGGTGGAAAGGGAAGAATCGATATAAATAGCTTTAAATGTTCATCCAATGCTGCTTGAAATCATTCGCCTCTAGACGGTTGGTATTGTTATTTGTCCACATCCTTTGATTGGACTAAAATGCGCCTGCTGCCGCTTTTAAACATAGCCAGCTAAAAATCATTCTTTATTTTACCGATCCACAGAGCACTACCAACCTTTCTGGCATAGTTTTTACCTTCTTATGTCATTAGAAAACACGGCAGCAAACTGACTAATGGGAATCCATTCGTAATCGATTTTTTATTTTATGTTAAGCAGAGATTTTTAGATCAATCACTGCATTACTGCAAGGTTTCTTTTTTCTCTGGTGATGACCATGGTATGAATGAACATTTGCATGTTTAAAACTGAATGTAGACAGGCTATATTGTACTAAGTGCTTGAATACATGTCGCATAGATATTTATTTTATTCCTAAATTTATTTATACATCGTTCTGATTGTCCAAACTAAAAGGTTAACAAAAAATATTTTTAAAAGAATACCTTAATATATGCTTTATATATATATATATATATATATAATATATATTTGTAAATTGTGAAACGACTAATTTAAAACAAAATTGAATTCTACAGTAGAAGCCAGCAGTTTGAAGAACGCCACTGGTCAGGTTGACAATCAGGCCGGTTACCGTCATCGTCGGCTTATGCAATTTTATCCTGGTGGTATTTATGAGTGCAACTCAAACTGCGCCTGTGATCGACGCTGTGGAAATCGTGTAGTTCAACAGGGCCTCTGGGTGCGCATTCAAGTCTACAAGACTAAAAAAAAGTAAATTTTGGCGTTCTGTATTTCTCACTAGTACAGTTTTATTTTTATCGATATTAATTTGTTTTTTTTTGTATTTAATTAATATTTAAAAATGCTTCGTTTGTTCAGTTTGGATATTGTTAATAATTTAATTGTCGAAGGAATTTGAATTTGTTGGAAGATCTGTAATGCTAACCGCATCGTTGGCTGCCATAGCTTAAACAATCTGTTGATTTCTACATACACAAGTTCATATTTAAAAAGCCAGCTGCTATGTTGTTTATTGTATTATCGCTGAAGCCTCCTTCTCTTGCCCTCTGGTGGCCTAATGAACAAATCTGCATTGATTTTTTATGGCAACGTCAGATTCTTCTGTTGCTCTGTGCGTATGATCATCATCATCATAATTCAAAACAGCAATACAAAAGGCGTTAGTAACTGATGCTTCACTGCCATACAATCACGGGAAGAAAAAAATTATGATTTAAAAAAAGTAAAGTCACATAAAATTGAAAATATATTTTAAACAAATTTTTTTTAAAAAGTGGATTGATTTGTGACGGGAGTACCTAGTTAATATGAGTATCCTATCCCATTGTATTTAATCAGTCGTCTAACAACATAGAAAAACTACTGCCAGTAACACGCGCTGATGCACTTTGACCTTTCTTTGCCTTTTCTACATTATAAAAAGCTTTGTTTATGATATTGTCTTTTAATGTTCAGAAATTAAATGCGCTTACGTTAAAACCTAACCTAAGTGTATGAATGATCGCCTAATATAACTATTTTTGATATTTGGCAACCGGAGCTTGCCTTGTCCGACTGTTAACTTGGCCATAATTGTGTTGTGGAGAGGTTTGGTTTGCCTCATATCTGTGAGTTATCCTAATAAGTTTACTCCTAATAACTAGATATTATTTCTCTCTCTCTGTCTCTTTCTCTCGTAAATCTCTAATAGTTTGTCTAAAATATGATTTCTTCTGTCATTTATATATATTTTTTCTCTTTTTATGGTTATATGGCAGTGAAACATTAGTAACTTTTGACTTTTGTATGGCTGGGCATAATGATAATGAATATTATCTTTGTATATAAAGAGATTGGTGTTTATATCAAGATCGAAACCTTGATTTGATTAATTTCTAAAACCGCCTGCACAACCAATATTCGTTGATTTCTACAAACGTTCAATTAATACCATTTCTCCAAGTAGCGTGACGTCTGTTCTGTAATGACAGAGTTAAGGTGGCTAGTAGGAACTTTATATCTAAAGAGATGCCATATGAGCTCGCCTTAAGGGAAGGCTAAACAAAAAAATTATTTCGTATGTAACTTAAATTTGTATTTAGCCTGGCAGGGTGGATCATCGTTTAGAGCAACAGATTCCGAAGCAGACGTGCCCAGGTTCGAGCCCCGTCGACGGCAAATTCCCGAAAATACTTGGAGTTCTCATAAAGAACGAAAGCGGTCCACTGGATAAATTGCCTTTTCTACATTACATAACACTTAGTTTACACTAACAATTGGATTTCTACGAGGAGACTGGTGCCTATATCAAAATCGCTGCCTAAATTTAAACAATAGTAAAATGATAATTAGCAGATTATGCCAAAGATGGTTTAGTTTTCACAACAAATGCAAGACATGTGAATACAGTGCTGTAAGAAAATGACAACTAAATGTGTATAACTACATGTAATAGGAATTTAAATTGCGACCACAGATCAGCCACACACTCTTATTAATTGGCCAAAAATTAAATTTTCGCAACTTGATGGTTTTGCATACATGGAAAATATCACTCGCTCGCATGTCTGAAAAGCATTCAATATACATTTATTTTCTTATTTTAGTAGCAATTTATAAAACTTGCATAGATATTTTAGCAAAAGTGTTTGTCTCATCGCGATGTGTCAGCTTTAAAAGGAAAGTATTTGCTAACTTTTAATTAAGCTCTTAGACTTAAAATAAACACTTATCTCGTACGCAACATGGTAACTAATACGAATTTTACCATTTTGTGCAGTTCATTAAAAATAGTTTTTTAAGACTCAAAGTTTGATTTAAACAGTAAGTTGTTACCGTATCCAAACAATCACCTGTGCACATTTAAACGAAGATCTAGGTTTTCCTAACCAAACTTTTTCATACTATATGAAATGAGGAAACCGTACCACTTGATTGGAATGAGTCGACCATCATTCCCATCTTCAAAAAAGGCAATCGTAATTCGTGCGATAACCATCGTGGTATAAGTTTGACTCCGGTCGTATCAAGGTTATTTGCTTCGATTATCCTACGTCGTCTTAGCGCTTCACGTGAATCACATACAAGAGAAGAACAGGCCGGATTCCGCGCAGGACGAGGTTGTATAGATAATATTTTTACGTTAAGGCAAGTTCTCGAACAGAGACATTTATATCACCGTCCCACAATAGTCGTCTTTCTAGACTTCAAGGGTGCATTTGATTCGGTGGATCGCAATGTTTTATTCCATATCTTGTCGAAAAGCGGTGTGCCCACAAAATTTCTTAATATTATACGAGCTCTCTACACAAATACCTCTGGTCGCGTTAAGGTCTACAACGAATTAACGCATAACTTTACAACCAGCAGTGGTGTTCGTCAAGGTTGTCCACATTCCCTCTTTTTGTTTAATTTTGTAATCGATGCTATTATGAACAACACTCTCCCACACATTCAGGATGCTGGAGTTGAAGTTCTCTCGGGCGATAAACTAGTCGATCTTGACTATGCGGACGATATCGTACTATTATTCGACAATCAGGATGCTGCCCAGGCCACCTTAAATAGATTAACAGACGTTGTTCTGTCTTTCGGTATGAAATTCGCACCCTCTAAATGTAAGATACTGTTACAGGATCACCCACCACTCACTCCAACGTTGCGACTGCAGAATGAAGATATAGACATAGTCGATAGGTTTACATATCTTGGGAGCTCTATCAATAACTTAGGCAATATGTCCGACGAGGTGAGAATGAGAATCGCGAAAGCTAGAGTAGCTTTCTCGAACCTTCGTCATTTATGGAGAAACGCGAATATTTCACTTTGCCTTAAAGGTCGTGTTTACAATGCATCTGTACGCGCAGTCTTACTATACGCTAGTGAAACTTGGCCTCTTAGAGTTGATGATTTGAGACGCTTACAGACATTCGATCATCGTTGTTTGAGAAGTATAGCACATGTTGGTTGCCAACAACGAATAACTAACGTTGACATCCGTAGACGTATTTTTGGATCTGACAATAAGTGCTCGTCGTTAGAAAAACAAATAAGGCTCCGTAAACTTCGTTGTCCTGGTCACGTTTTGCGTATACCCTCATTTCGATTGCCCAGTAAAGCTTTGTTCTCTCATCCAGCACCAACTTGGCGTAAGAAACAAGGTGAGCAGATTTTGACATGGCAGAAACAATTGTAGTCACTTATTTGGTTGTATGGGACCCATTCGTCTGCCAGGATGGGTTCCTTGTGAGCATCATAGTTCTTGGTTGGAAACCCTTAGCGATACGGCATCGAATTACTTTTTTTATACTTTACTGCGGCTGACTCCTTTTGGAGGATAAGCCGGCTCCTCATGGAGTTTCTTGGGAATTTGGTACAAGTGGTGTCCCCTCACCACTCGGCTTTTTGATCGAGGACGCACCTCTAGCTTTTGCACATCCAAGCGCAGTCTGCAAGGCAGCAGTAAGTTGCATGGTTGCCGGTGGCTGTTGAGAGCTCATTCGCCATTCGGAAGTACGGGGTACTGTCCAGGAGTCCATGTAATCCTGTGGCTGTTGAACCCTTTTGTGGCGGGGAACACACGCCGAGTCATGGTGCCGTCGTCGGGCTCATGTGGTATTTTATAGGAGATCCGATTGCCGGTCGGAAATCCACCACGCCCTGGTGACACCACCGCCATAGCCCCGTTAGCCCATGTACGATCGGCCATCGAGACATGGTTGATACCGTCGATTATACTTTCCGTTCATGCTGCCTTTGGTTTATCCTTCTGGTCACAACTGAACTAATTTGTTACTAGGTTCGCAAAACCTAATACATACTTGCATATATATTAGTTCTTCGCAACAAACAGTATTTAACTGTAATATATTGAGATTGAATGATGTCATGCTTACCGCGAAATGTGATAACTGATATCGATGAAGGCCAGAGTGTATGGTTTAACTGGAGTAACAGGTGTTCGGAAATTATTGTAATTCTCAATTTGGGTGAACTTTAGCATAAATTTATATCCATCAGGTTGGTATCATGTACCGACTCGGAAACCATAGTGTTAGTATCCGGTACTCATCGATTTCAAAAAAGGTATCAGTTACTAACACAATGGCCATAGTGTTAGTATCCTTTACAGACTCGGTATATATATTATATAGTGTGAGTTAGCATTGAAGTCGTATTGTCGTTGACTTCAGATTATGTTAGCTTCACTATTACAGGTTTACACATTCGTCTAGGAGATTGTGCCGTCCTATTATTCCACATTCTTCTACCGAATATATAGTGGTTAAAGGGCGCAATACCGGCTCCTACTGATGAGTCGCCAGTAAGCACGAAACGAATGTGCATGAGATTATACTTTCCGTTCATGCTACCTATATGAATTCAGTAAAACTCAGGTGTAAGCGCCGCCTTTCTGATTTACTTTAAACTATATATATATTATAGGTATATATATATATATATATATATATTATATATATATTATTCTTTATTACATCCAATATACTGTGTAATTTTCGGACATTATAAGAATATATATATATATATATATATATATATATATTTATTATTATGTTGCTGACAGTGAAATGTCAAAACCCAACAAAACTTGCTATTGTATTGCCAAAAAGAAATGGTCTTTTATTTAATGTGCGAAACATGATAACTATTAAAAATTTGGTTTTATAGCAAGTCCATCTCTGAATCCTTGACAGATGAAATGTTTGTCGCTCAAAACCATTGCGCCTGAGAGGTTATAGCCTCTGTTTTATTATTAATTATTTTATTAAATTAATGTTACATGTTTTAGTTATATTTTAATCTCGTGTCTTGAAATTATACCATATGTCGCTTCTTTTTGTTAGTCTATTTCATTGTTGTTTTATTAGTATTCGTTGTTACAATTTATTGTAGTTTTGCGTTTTCAAATAGCTCTCTTCTTTGCTTTATCTAGTACCTAAACAGTTCTAACTTACTGCCACCGTCATTTGTCTCATATGCACTGGATGTGGGAAAATAAAAGGTTGGATGTTAGTCTCGTCACACACTATGTATCGGGTATAAACTCATGTAATCATTATCACAGGCGATATAAGTATGATCTCTTTCCATCCATTATTGTATTATAGAGGATTTAATAATTACTTTCAATTGTGTTTTCAGACACTGCCAAAGCCAACTATCAGAGAGACCCGGATATCCGTTTATGCCTTTATGTAATATATATATATATATATATATATATATATATATATATATATGTGTGTGTGTGTGTGTGAGTTTGTATGTGTGCGTGTTTGTGTTTTTAAATTTTTATGCACAATTTGTTTTTAATGCGTTTATAAATTTTCCATGATTTACTGTTATCGTAAATTACATTTCAGAGGTTGGGGGATTCGTGCGCTGAACGCAATTCCAAAAGGAACCTTTATCAGCATATATGCTGGAGCTATTTACAATGACGACATTGCAGTAGAGGTAAGACTATGTTATTCTTAATAACAGACTTCACTTATCACTTAAAAGGCGTTAAATTGATTTTTGATCAAGGTTGCGATCTTAGTACATATATATATATATATATATATATATATATATATATATATATATATATATATATATAATATATATATATATATACATGCCCATTGCTCTCAAATATTGCACACTATATTTCTAATTTGGAAGAAAAATACATTAATAACAAAGTGGATAAAGGCCATTTAATTCGAGATTACTAAAACTCGCTCTACAATCTTTTATTTATATACATTCTAGGTTTTCAATGTAATCGCGAAATAAATGGCCTTTATCCACCTTGTTATTAATGTGTTTTTTATTCCTTATTAGAAATATATATATATATATTCCACTATGTACACAAATTTATCAGTATATATTAAGCGCTGAATAATGTAGAAAACGCAAATAATCCAGTAGACTGGTTTCATCCCCATTAGCACTCTTTCAGCACCCAAGGTCTAAAGAGATGGCATATTGGCTTCATCTAAAGGAAGGTCTAACCAAGAAACTTTAGTTAGTATATAACTGAAAAATGAGTAGCGTGTGGCAGGGTGGCTCAGTGATAAGAGGACCAGATTCCGAAAAAAACGTGTCCCGGTTCGATGCCTGTCCGCGGCAAATTCTCAACAGTACGAAGTGTTCCAAATATGGACGAAATCGGTCTACTGGATGGATTGCCTTTTCTACATCATACAATACCTAGTTTATGCTGATAAATAAATCTACATAATTGGTTAGGTGTTTATATCGAGATCGCAGCCTTGATTAAAGTAATTATTATCGAATCCTTTTTTGCGAATCAAGTTTTTTTACGTCCACTGTCCTCCTTTTAGTCCGTAATTTTTCGGAGCCCATTTCCGAGTCCGTTTGACAGTGGTAGGCTAACCGCACCAACATTTTTGACAATTATTGAGTCGCGGTACATTTCATTTAAACGGCTTCATTTATAGTTAGTGATGGACCTCTCAACTGTTTTTTCACTTGATAATCAGGCATCATTTATTTGTGTGGATGTTTGTGTGCATATACCCATCATTATAAAGCATTCATTTAACTTTAAATAACAATCACTTACGATTTATTAGATAAGCGTGCGTTATGCCTGTTTCGCTCTCTCTCTCTATCTCTGGGTATCGATCTGTGAAGTAATCGACTACATTCGATTATATGCTCGTGTAGGTTGATTTAATTTAAATTGCATTTATTAATGTCGATTTCTTGTTGGAAACGAGAAATAAAATGTACGAACACCAGTCGCGAAATCCTGTCAGAGCAATTATTTGGAATGAGTAAACAAATAAACTTAATTGAGGTGCGCAGTCAAAATAAATTCAGATCAGAAAGGACTTCTAGAAAATTACCTATTTAATGCAAGATCATATTAATATTGTAAATAAATGGTATATTTAGTTTAGAAGTCAGTAATAAGTGTTACACTCTATTAGACACCTATGTTAATAGATTCCGTAAGATAGCACACTATGATGGGTGAAAGTATAATATAATCCTTAGGCTAGTTAAGAGATCGTTAATTATTTTCTCCTCAAAAACCGTAAGTTAATCTTGTGCAATTGTTCTTGCCAACGTTGAAATTAGGCATCTGACATTTCCAGTCAAGTACAATGTATGCGAGTCTACAATGAATGCAGCATATCTTATTTTGCTCTCCCTATATATGAAATGCGGTTTGATCCTCTCTAGTCAGTATGCCGTCGTACTCTGTTGATGATTATGGAAGGTCGTAACGTGTCAGTGCGTGTGACTGGTGGCAGTTTAGCTGTTTTTCGACGACTGGTTAAATACAATGTGATTGGTGTTTACTTCAAGCTCGCAAACTTGATTTAAAGAATTGTTACTACAACCCGTACAATCAATTATTGTAAAATTGTATTGCCTATATGTATATGTGGCGAAAGCTGCAAACAGTCGATGTTGGTGACTGCATAGAAATTGTGCAGCCAACATTTTGTTCCAAAACTTGATCTAAAGTATTGTTTTAAAATTGTTCGTATATGGTTTTTGATGCTACCTACTTTATTTCTTTGCTAAGTTTTGTGCCCGGTATTATCATGACCCTACGATTCGCTTTTGTTTTGTCTTAACTTAAAATTGTGATTAAATTTGTTATTATAAATATCATCGTTACTGGTATCTACTTGAGAGGGTACTTACTAGCAATGAATATTTATATATATATATATATTTTTTTTTGTCCGGTATTCTCAGGACTACAATTCTGATTGATTTTAAGATAACGATTTTCATGGTATGAAGGATAACAAAGTTGTTCTTTCCTTTAAACGCCTCTTTCTAAGTTTGTATAATTTCTAATTAATTTGACATCAATGAATGGTAATTCACAACAGGATTCCATTTCAGTCGTAAGGTAAATTTCATGCGCTTCCTGAATATTAAATAAGTTAGCCATGTATGTATTCGTCACCTCCATAATATGTCTCATCGATATTTTGTTTCCTTGAATATTAACGGGTCATCAACCAGAAACACTGAAAACATTCCACTGCTTCGGTTACTAATATATTATTGTACATTGACACCACATCTCATCTTGTCAACATATCGTTTTCATTTCCACAGTTATCAACAATCTAAAGTGAATGGTTTGAATTCATCAATACATAGTCTAAGAATTACGAGCATTTTCGTACTCTAAGACATAGAAACTGGGATATTTTGTATGTTGTGTAGAGCTGGAGATATACAGTAATTATAAAAGGGTTTCCTAGTATTTGCACGTTTGTTACATCGTAAACACTGATCAAGATTGTGAGTCATTGTATGGGAGTTTTACTCTGTGATTCATCAAATTCACCTTTAACAGTGATACCCCATTGTATTTAACCAGTCGTCGAACAACATAGCAAAACTACCGCCAGTTGCACGAACTGAGCCGTTTGGACCTTACATGATCATCATCAGAGTATGACGGCGAACTGACCTGCGAGGATCAATCCACAATGCTTATATATGGAAAGAAAATTTAGATATGTGGCTCTCATCTCTAGTAGTCACGCATACATTGTACCTTGCTTAAAACGTCGGGTGCACAATTTCTATGCAATCACGAACATTAAATTTTTTTCTGTTTTCGCTGCAAATATAAATAGGTAACACAATTAAACAATTAATGATTTCGCGGGTGGTGGTAACAATTCCTTAAATCAAGTTTGTGAGCTTGTTCGCTATTAACTCTTTTCTGAGTCATACCTTCATAATTGGGTCTATATTTCTCTTCTTTTTGGTAAAACATACGTAGCTATGAATAATTCAAAATTAAACTTATCTTTATCAAAGTGAGATTGCACTGTTTTAACGGCATCGGTGGTTAATACTGCTTTAAGGATTTTCCAGTCTGAATGACTTTGTTTAAACTTCGCTATTTTCAACACTTTGTCAAATCTCTTCCAAGCCTGGTGTGAGCTGGTGTTTTACTTACTTAAATAAAACGCTTTCTCAATTCTTTCCTAACTTTAAGATTTTATTGCAAGTCATTTTTAACCAATCTAATCGCAACGTAATTCTTTTTTGCTAGATTTTAACACGTATTGTTTTATTTTTTCTTATGGCCGCAATTTGTAAATTTTTTTTGGTTAAATAAGGACTCAAATAATCACATGAATATTGACACTATGCAGATACTTCTCTATGTGTTATTGAGTTAAATACTGTTTTTTGCTGTTATGTAATAAATCTATTGCTAGATAGATGAAAAACTGACTGTTCAAGCTCCCTATCATGCCTTGGCGCATAACACATGCCGGCATAAGCAGGAATTCTCTTATAACTGTCTTACTTAAGCCAAATTCAATCAATTTAAAAGGCTAATAATAAAATATGTGGTAACCAGATTTAAACAAATGTTCGTTTGTTTTTTTATTTACTATTAGTATTTTCTTCATCCCTCGGATTCTTTTTTTAATCTGTTTTTGTTGCATATGTAAAATGATTTGTTTTCTGTCTGGACCTTGTGTTAATCAATAAGAGTTAATTATTTTATAGTCAGATACTGTTTGGGTCGGAGAACTAATATATATGCAATTGTGTGTTACGTGTTGCAATACCAAGAAACTAATTATATCAAACATGGCCACAAGGATAAACCAAAGACAGCATGAACAGAACGTATAACCTCGTGCGCATTTGCTTCGTGCTTCTGTTGTTCAGAAATATTTGTAATTCTCAATTTTGGTGCACTTTATCATACATTAAATCCATAGTGTTGGTGCCATGTACCGATTCGGCAACCACACTGTTGGTACCATGCAACTTTTCGGCAACCATTGTGCTGGTTTAAAGTACTGACACAATACCCATAGTTTTGGTACCTTTTGCAGGCTTCGTATATATATAGTGAGTTAGTTTTATATGAAATTAGTTTCACTACTGCAGGTTTACACATTCGTATAGGAGAGTTTACCATTCTATTTTCCCACATTCCTTACCCAAATATGGGTAAAGGGCGTAATAACGGCTCCTATTAATGATTTGCCAGTAAGCACGAAACGCATCTGCACGAGATTATACGTTCCGTTCATGCTGTCTTGTGGTTAATTTTCTGGTCATATTTGAATTAATCTGTTACTAGTTGCGAAACACCTAATACACAATTGATGTTTGTACAACATTTAAAAAAATTTCCTTGCAAACATTTCTACTCACCTTATCGCAAACCTAAGTCGCGCATTACAAGATGTTTTGATCATACTTCAGCATATTCTATGCGATTGTATAATCTCATAAACATATAATGCTAGTCTTCAAGAGGGAAATTTAAGGCATTAATTGATACGTATTCCATTTTTTCAAATAATTTTTCCTACGATACACTATCCACTGTAACCTGTAAGTCAATGTAATAATCTTTCTTTTTGTAACGTAAGGAGGGACAAAAGCACGGCGATGAATATCAGGCAGATTTGGACTATATTGAGACAGTAGAACGTGCCAAAGATGGCTATGAGTCTAATGCCGAGGATGAGGGAAATGGTGACGATGAAATTGGTCGCGTAGCTGTTTCAGCATCGAGTATAGCTAACAACGAGAAAGGGGCAAGAGAAAACGCTGGCCGGAAACCAGTTAGCATGGCAACAGCCATTTCCGCGAAAAATGGGAAAGCGTCAAATCCCTCCTTACTGAACAGTTTATCCGGTGCTGTTAGAGCGGAAAATGAAATGCCTAAAATTAAAAGTAACGCGATTGCTTCTACTGTGCCTGCTTCTACGGTCGCGTCAGCTACCTCTGCCGTCGTGTCTTCGCACAAAGCTGACGCTCGTTCGACTAGAAGTAACACGGAGAGGTGATTTTTTAAGTTGATAGAAAATTTTCTTTTGTATTATTGATAACTCGTGTGGAAGGCTGATAATTTTGGCTACACTGTGTTCATTAAGTGTTTATCCTTCTGTCTGTAATTGCGTCCTGTTTCTTGTATAAAAGCGTTTCAACATAACTTTGCGCACCAATTGCTAGTGTATCTAGTTGTTTCTGTTTTTACAAAGACGGCAAACAGGCATTTCGTTGGATTTTTTTATCACCTGTTAGTTGGGCATATCGCCATTAAATATGTGGTTTTGTCAACCATAATTATAATTATTATTTGTATATTATATTTATATGTAATCTTCTTTGTCCTTGATATGTCAACTGACCCGAACGATTTATCAAGCCTTGTAGCCGCAGTGTCATCTGTAGCTTCTTATACGAGAGACACATAATTTTGTTTCTTGATAAATATGTACATTTTTCGATACTTGTGTAACTTTTATTTTGATTTCTTCCTATCTTTCTGCTTCAAAATGAAAACGGTTTGCTGGATTTATGTTCGAATAGAGTCTTACCAGTAACTTCTAACCGAGTAGAAAAATTGTCATTGAGCAACAACGTTTGTGGAAGTATTCAAAACGTCTCTTCAGGTCAAAGTATTGCTCCTGTAAGCGGTGGCTGCGTCTCCGATTCTAATAATAGAAACATGGCGTCTTTGAATAATAATAACAATAATGTTGCTAATGTTCTATCAGGGACTGGTGCAGTTTCGACCGGGCAGTCAACGAGAGAGTGTCCGACAGAAGAACAGGCCGAAAGTCAGGGCAAACGCAAATCGAAAGGTTTAAATTATAAAGCAGACAATAAACCACCATTGCCCATCTCCAATCAAAGTGTTGATTTCGACATCGACAGCAGAAGTTGCAGCGGTGAGAGTGACATTGTCGGATCAGATGAAAGTGAAGATGCAAGGCGTGTTCGTTTGTTAAGTGCTGCTCAAGTGGATGGCATTGCGGATGATGAAATGAATGTCGAAAAGTCTGAGTTGCCTGTTAGGGGAAATCAGAGTGCTGAAGACTCTATTGAAGAAAACACAAGAAACATTCCCAATGATGCCGTAGTCATGAATGCCATAAATCCTAGTAATGAAATGAATAAATTAGTAACAAAAGTGTTATCTGGATCGAAAATCGGGAAACCTTGTGAATTAAAAAATTTACCATCAAGGAATACCGATAAATGTTGGGATGAAATTGAAAATACAAATGACTTCTGTAAGTTAATTTTATTAGCTATGATTTTTATGGAAAAATAATTTCAAGTGCTTAATATGTATACTATATAGCTTTTCGGTTGGTCGTCATCGGAAGCCATTCAACAGTGCTTAAGGCGTCCTACACCAATCGAAGTTGGGCTCCATATCTGACTCACTTGCTCTCTTTTCGCCAGTACTCATTAACTTTCAGGCTAAATTGAAATCTAGGCTTCCTATTAGGTAGGACGTTTGTATCTACATAGCAACCGTAAGGTTTGGTTATCTTTTCCGGTACGATAAGCCAGGGCAAATCGTTTGTCAGGCTAGAAGATACTGTAGCTACGACTCTCAATTAGAACAGTAGAAGTTAAGGATTTTTTTCTTCAGAAGGCGTGCATGTGCAAAGCAGTTAAAATTGATATCTTTTTCTCCGATACTTAGCCTGAAGGAAATATCCAGTTCTTTATTTAGTACATTTTGAAGAACTTTGGATTGATTGTATTAGATCGCTTGTTTACATTGTACAAAATTCAAGCATCCTAGATTGCTCACGAGATGTAATTGATTCTTTTTATTCTAAACTGGATGTAATAAACTGGTATATATATATATATATATATATATATATATATATATATATATATATATATATATATATCTAATTAAAATAAAATATTAATAACAAAATGGATAATGGCCATTTATTTCGAGATTACTAAACTTCGCCCTACAATCTTTCATTTATATACATTCTGGGTTTTCATTTGATTATGTGGGTGGCAACAAATCTGACTCGGTTTTACTTCTGTTTCTTGTTTTGGCTGATTGGTAAGTGTGTATGCGTTTGTGTCTATGTGTGTGCCTGTTTGCATGTAAAGGTCTTTCTCGTTTTATTACAAAGTGATGTCTGAGATCTGGTCATTATTTTATTGATGGCTTGAGAGTTAACCATCTGTTTGCATTGTTGGCTGTTACGTGTACGAGTGCTATTTTTCTGAGTGTAGTCTTTTGTTTTAAAAGATGTATTTGCTTGCGCAGTGCTGTCCTTCTTGTTGTGGATTTGACTGTATTTTTCTTGTGCGGGACAATTGATAGCACTCATAGGTCGGTAAAATCTTGAATTTTCTTCATTTTCAGATGATGTAATTTTTGGCCTCAATTGATGGGTTCTCACTTGTCCCTTCTTCTTTAAGCCTTCAATTAGCTGATTGTCTGAAAATGACGTTGAATCAAGATTTTACACTGTTCTTTTACCAAATTTTCGAGCCCGAATTTCCAGGCTCATCTTCAGGGTTGACACAATACGCACAGGAGTAAAACACAACTTGTGGCAAATGTGGTATCCTCATTCAAGGCAGATATATTTATATTTATTTTATTTCCAAATGTATTTTTAATTGTCTTCCTAATATCCGGTCTTCATACCTAGTTTCTAATACTCAAATGTATACAAAAAAACTTAGCCTTGTCCCCCTCCGCGCACACAACCACCTATAAACATGTGTATTTTACTAAAGTGACATATTATTGAATAACTATAAGCACACCTAATGGATTGACATACACGCCAATCCATGATGTCTATTTTATAATTTCTGTTCCGGATGCATAGAAAGATCAACAAAATTTTGATTTCAATCCTGCAGTAACCCTCACATGCCCCCAGTTTGCCTAATCCCATCCAGCTTGCAATCGGTTATAGACCGAGAGAGAGGTTAATAAAACTTTTGAAAGAATATATAGTATTATTATCGTTTTGACAAGACCGAATACGGAGTCTACACTAACGAAATCGGCTCTCAACCAAATACACATTAATACTCATATCCTATATAAATTAGTTTCTCCATTAAAATATCTGTGTCGAAATCATGTATATACCTATATAATAAATTTTATAATTATTTAAATTTTATGTATTTACTTATTTATAATTATATATATATACTCACTTCTTATAAAAACATCCATTTATATATAATTCAACACGCTATATAGTACGTATATATAGATAAGCATGTAAGCAACACGCTATATATTATGTATATATAGATAAGCATGTAAGCATCCATGTGGGTTCATCCTACATCTTTCACTTTTTCGCGCAATTTCGTATTCTTTATTTAGTAACAGCTCATGTGCGGAATGCAGTGTTGAACGCTAATATTGTTTTGAAATTTCTGTCACTGTATGCGCATCTGTTTTTTCCTCTTCAGTTTGTTGCCAATCCGATTGAATGTTTGTTGATTCTAGTCGAGGGCCTGTTCGGTCTTGCCTGGATACTAGTAAATTGTTGTTGAATTTTGTTATTCGTGGCCAGTCGATTAGAATATCATGTTGATGAAACTTTTGAATATTTAGGCCAGGTACTTGTTGTTTTATATAAAGGGCTTCATAAATAAATAATAATTTTTCTGATTTTGCTTTTTGTAGAATTGGTCAAAATTACTGAGTGTCCCGTTTCCAATATATGATCGGAAATAACTAATTTTCCTGACGGTGCCAAGCCTTTGTTGATCAATGTCTGTGGTAAATGTTGCTGGATTCTGTTTATCAATTGCTTTGTCGTACGTCCAATATATGTGCTACCACACATACATGAGAATTTGTAGACTATAAATGATTTGGAGAGAATTGGCAATTGATAACTTTCCGAGAAAGTTAAAAGTTAGCAAAACTATAAATGATAGTAACAACGAATTAATAACCGATAAAATAAGTCGTCTTGATAGGTGGGCTGAACACTTTAGAGATCAATTTTCTTGGCCACTCTCGTCAGTTCCGATTCCCGAAAGCATGTCTGCATCAACAGTGTGGAATGTTAGTCCCGAAGAACCATCCGAGTTAGAAGTACGCGATGCAATCCTATCTCTTAAGCGCTGCAAAGCCGCAGGCCCCGATGATTTACTTCCGGGATTGTTTAAGGATGGTGGCGATATAATTTCAGGAGCGTTGACCAAAGTTTTTCATACTATATGGAATAAGGAAACCGTACCACTTGACTGGAATGAGTCGACCATCATTCCCATCTTCAAAAAAGGCAATCGTAATTCGTGCGATAACCATCGTGGTATAAGTTTGACTCCGGTCGTATCAAGGTTATTTGCTTCGATTATCCTACGTCGTCTTAGCGCTTCACGTGAATCACATACAAGAGAAGAACAGGCCGGATTCCGCGCAAGACGAGGTTGAATAGATAATATTTTTAGATTAAGGCAAGTTCTCGACCAGAGACATTTATATCACCGTCCAACAATAGTCGTCTTTCTAGACTTCAAGGGTGCATTTGATTCGGTGGATCGCAATGTTTTATTCCATATTTTGTCGAAAAGCGGTGTGCCCACAAAATTTCTTAATATTATACGAGCTCTCTACACAAATACCTCTGGTCGCGTTAAGGTCTACAACGAATTAACGCATAACTTTACAACCAGCACTGGTGTTCGTCAAGGTTGTCCACTTTCCCCATTTTTGTTTAATTTTGTAATCGATGCTATTATGAATAACATTCTCCCACACATTCAGGACGCTGGTGTTGAAGTTCTCCCGGGAGATAAACTAGTCGATCTTGACTATGCGTACGATATCGTACTATTATTCGACAATCAGCATGCTGCCCAGACCACCTTAAATAGATTAACAGACGTTGTTCCGTCTTTCGGTATGAAATTCGCACCCTCTAAATGTAAGATACTGTTACAGGATCACCCACCACTCACTCCAATGTTGCGACTGCAGAATGAAGATATTGACATAGTCGATAGGTTTATATATCTTAAGAGCTCTATCAAAAACTTAGGCAATATCTGACAAGGTGAGAATGAGAATCACGAAAGCTAGAGTAGCTTTCTCGAACCTTCGTCATTTATGGAGAAACGCGAGTATATAACTCTGCCTAAAAGGTGGTGTTTACAATGCATCTGTACGCGCAGTCTTACTATATGCTAGTGAAACTTGGCCTCTTAGAGTTGATGATCTGAGACGCTTACAGGCATTTGATCATCGTTGTTTGAGAAGTATAGCACATGTTGGTTACCAACAACGAATAACTAACGTTGACATCCGTAGACGTATTTTTGGATCAGACAATAAGTGCTCGTCCTTAGAAAAACAAATAAGGCTCCATAAACTTCGTTGGCTCGGTCACGTTTTGCGTATTCCCTCATTTCGATTGCCCAATAGAGCTCTGTTCTCTCATCGAGCACCAAATTGGCGTAAGAAACAAGGTGGGCAGATTTTGACATGGCAGAAACAATTAAAGTCACTTACATCCAAATTGGGTAGTATAGGACCCACTCGTCTGCCGGGATGGGGTCCTCGTGCGCATCATAGTTCTTGGTTGGAAACCCTTAGCGATATGGCATCGAATCGAGCTCAGTGGCGATCTTGTTGCAGATGTCTAGTAAAATCATTTTCGTAACTTTCTTTTCTTGGTAGGGCAAAGTTAGCTGCGAGGTTTGGTTTGTTTATGACGTGATACAGTAAAATCCGCAAGGAAGCTGTATTGCTGATGTCGCCTTGCCCGAATGCTAACTTGGCCATAATGATGTTGTAGCGAGGTTTAGTTTCCCTCATTTCTGTGAGTTATTCTGATAAATTTATTCATAGTAGCAAGATATTCCTTCTCTCTCTACCCCCCCTCTCTCTCTTGTAAATTTGAATAATAATTTGTCTAAATTCACTTATATACTTTTTTCACTCCTTATGGTTATATGGCAGTGAAACATTAGTCACTTAACTTTTGTGTGGCTGGACATGATGATGATGATGCTGCTGCTGCTGCTGATGATGATGATGATGATGATGATGATGATGATGATGATGATGATGATGATGATGATGATGATGATGATGATGATGATGATGATGATGGCAATTGATCTTTGGCATCCAATCTCATGATTCTCTGTGTGCTAAATTTGATATTAAATTTAACACTGGGAAAATTCTCCTTAGTTATTCTATTCAGCCGCCGTGCAATTATTGAGATTGGTACGTCGCCTCTAAATGGTGAATTTAGGAAAATCTGCTTGACGGTATCCTCGAAGTGCGAATATGTCGTGGTCTGATGTTTACATCAATGAATTGTTCTGGGTAGTTGTTCATTAGCAAAATTTTCCTCAAGTATCACAGTTCTTTCTCGATCTTGTGTTCAGTACAGATCTTCCTGATTCTGTGTGCTAGGATGTTGACTAAGTTTCTTTTGTGGATTTTTTGCACAATACGGTTGTAATAAATGTATTGCCCGGTGAAAGTTGATTTTCTACGTATATTGGGCAATACATTCATTACAACAGCAGTGTGCCAAAATCCCACAAAAGAAACTTAGTCAACAACATAGCAAATATAATCATGGAGATCTGCGCTGTACACAAGATCAAAGAAGAACTGGGCTACCTGAGGAAAATTTTGCTTGAAGTAAACACCAATCCCATTTTATTTAACCAGTCAGAGGGATTCATTGATGTCAACATCAGACCACGGCAGATTCGCACTAGAAAGGATACCGTCAAGCATGTTTTCCTAAACTTACCATTTAGAGGCGGCGTACCAGCCTCAATAATTGCACGGCGGCTGAATAGAATAACTAAGGAGAACTTTCCCAGTGTTAAAGTTAATATGACATTAAGTACACAGAGAATCATGAGGTTGGATGCCAAAGATCAATTGCCAATTCTCTCCAAATCATTCATAGTCTGCAAATTCTCATGTATGTGCGGTAGCACATGTATTGGACATGCGTAGAAGCAAATGATAAACAGAATCCAGCAACATTTACAACCGAAATTGATTAACAAGGTTTGCCACCGTCAGCAAAATCAGCTATTTCCGATCATATTTTGGAAACGGGGCACCCAGTCCATTCGACCAATTTCTCAATTCTACATAAAACAATATCAGAAAAATTATTATATATTTCTGAAACCCTTTATATAAAACAGCAAACACCTGGCGTAAGTATGCAAAAGTTTCATCAACATGATATTCTAATCAACTGGCCACTACCAACAACATTCAACAACAATTTACTAGTATCCAGGCAGGACGGAACTCGCCCTCGACCAGACTCAACAATAATTTATACTTACTCGCATATGTTGCAATTATTGTTTTACGTACATGCTCGCTTCGAACATTGTTGTGTTGACGGCAAATGATGGCAAGCCCAAAAAGTGTATATCTTGTACGATCTATAACTGAAAGATCGATATGGTTGGTTTTGATACGATCGCGCGGATTGCTATTCTACCCCCATTCGTCAACGAATTCATATATGTTTCTGTTCTCTTTTGTGCCACTGGGACTTGTGACATAGCCTAATATAGCTGTTATTTGACTGGACAGCCTTGTTGTTCCACGTACTTACACGATTGGGTCTAAGTCATTGTCAGCCAACCGACAGCGGCATTCAACATGAGACGAAGTTTCGAGGTGGCTGTTCTATTTAGCGGATTTTTTCATTATCTCCGTCGAATCTTGTAATGTTTTCCTGATCGCGTTGGTTGTGGCATTTTTGAGAAGGATACTTAAGCGTCTTGCTCGTAATGCTACTGAAGAAGATCTGGTAGATCGCTTGAACCACAGAAAAGGCTATTCGTGTTATCGGTCACTTTATCACGCCTCAGCGTACTCTTACTAACCACGAGCAAAATTGAATGAGCGAAAATTTGTGAGGATCAAGCTACAGAGTCCAATGGCGAAATATGTTTAATTCCAACTCATTTGTTTAGGCTCTTCTAGAACCCAACGTGAGGGTGATTTAAATCTCCGTTTATGTACAGTTTCGGTGTAGCCGTCTAAACTATCTAGCTATAAACTTTGATTTTAGTGCTTGAATGTTTGTTAGTGTTCAGTTCCATTAACCTCACCTTATTTTGTGTATATTTATCTCGGTTTTTAAATTTTCTGCCATTTTCTGTTTATATTTGCGAAATGTTAAATTTAAATGTGTGTTATCAGGCAGGACAGAAAAGAACGTTAGCGACGCTTTTAATGTTTTTGATCAAGAGGACGAAGACGCAAGGGATCGTGACGAGTTTTGTGTTACCAGTCATGATACTACTATTACTACTTCTACTGCTGCTTCTGTTTTAATTGAAAACACTCAATGCATGTCGAGCCCAGCAAAAGATGAACTCACAATTCTGACTGTCTCTGAACAATCCAATTCTCAACCCGACATGAACGCAACACCTGATCAGGCAAAAGCACACGCTGTCAACATCATTCGAAATACTTTAACTAAATGTTTTGTTAACGAAGATAAAAGTAGTGATGGTTGTGCATCTTTGGCAAACTCTACTAACAGTCGAAATGGCTCTGGAAAAAATAGTCGCACAAGTCGCAATAGGGAGAAGGATTCAAATTTAAACAACGGCGAAGCTAATAGTTGTAAAAATAGCAGTGGAACCAACAGCGTTATTAGTGGTAGTAGTATTTGTAGTAGTATTTCTGGAAATAGCGAAAGCTTGGTTAGTGATAATGGTAAGCATAGACAGTCGCGTTTGACAGATGCTGAATCTCCTAAAACACGGTCTAGGAGTAAAAGTGCATCCTGCAGCCAGACTAGCAGAGGCCTGATAACTAATTCGATTGACTGTTTCGAATTTTCCAACGAAATGTATACTAGAAATATATCTAATAAATGTGCACTTCCTGATTTGACTAAAAATCAGATTTTCGAGAGATCCCGGTCAAGAAGTACAAGCAGGAAACCGAAACGCCACAGTCGAACTGGAAGTGTTACCAATAGCGATGCCGATGACGAGCTGTACTCGCACAGCAGTATTGATTTTAGTCGAAGTAGTAGCTATAGTAGAATGAGTGACAATCGTCGTTTTGACAAGCTGGAAGAAAATGATGATAAGTACAACGATGCAGATGACAACGAAAATTGTTTAAGCAGTCTAAATAACAATCGACCAAACAATAATCCTGTTTTGTGCAGTCAGAACACTCGTCAAAAAGTGAGCCGAAGAAAATCTATTGAAAAGGACGACATGAAGAAGTTGACCAGTCGGGCAGAATGCAATACCGTTAACAGAAGACGGAACACTGAAACGGCGCCTTCAACCTCTAAGAATAAAAAGGCTTACAATAAGAATCAGGTGCATAATTTTGTATTTGTTCATGATCATAGCTTTCACTTTATTAACTATGTTAACCACGTACAAAATTGTTATTCTTTAACCGTGGTTTTATTGATTTATATTCAATGCACCTGCCAATGAATTACAATTTCGTAATCATCATTGAGGATCAAATAAGCATTACATAAATGAAAAACAACGTCTTCGGAATGGTGTGTTCCAGGTAGTCTATGCCGATAAGAGGAGTTAGTCTGGCCTCCTCACCGGACTCCGTCTGCCGTTAAATTCATTTTCGATTTCCGATCACTCACGTGCTTTTTAATTCGTGAGAGTAGAGTGATCAAGTGCCAGATATTTTGATTAGTATTATCAGGCAATGTTATAGTTGAACTATCTTTATGAATCCGGCCATTGGCCTAAGGAAATGACCGACCTGGTAATACTATTTGAGCAATTCGTGCATGTGTATGTTTCCTCCTTTATACAACATGAGGAAATAAATAATTTTAAGAGCTGCAGTTTTGAGTGTCGTTATTGAATTCCAGTGGTTGTGTGTGAATTCAACGCTAGACTTAGTCAAGGATGCTCAGAAAATGAAGCGGTAAGCAGATAGTCCTAGAAGGTGAAAATCTGCCAGAGTTGCCTTAACCAATATACTCTCACTCTTAGCCAAAACGTGGTTAATAAATATATTTGACATTTCCACACGGTGGAGCTAATAGAACGATGCTCGTGTGCTCGTGAAAGTCGAACGTATCAAACTCGACAACATTCTGTTATACAGCCAATTAATGTCCTCCTTCAGTCAGAATATATTATAACGATTTTTGGAACTACCACCATCCAATGGAAATTCAGCCCTAAGTTTTCGCCTTATGTGTGTGAGTGTGTGTGTGAAAGATTGCCAACTTTCAGACCACTGAGGCATTACAAACTTATATTTGGCGGAATCATGTGTGCTTAATAGTAAACTATCTTTGTAGTCGCCTAAATTCATAGATGGAAACTGTTAAGTACCAATTTGTTGCCTGTTATTAGTGTGTTTGCTCACTTCCGATCTTGGATGCTGTTTTCGCGAACTGACATCAAATTTCCATTTAATTCTCCATTTTGCATTCACTTTTGCTTGTTTGTCATGTTTAAATTTTTTTCATAGCACCAAGACTATGCCAAATTTTTCATAACCATGTCTAAGGCTATCGATTCTTGCAGTCTGACCGTTGTGATAAGCAAAGGTGATATCATTCGAGATACGCTACAAGATCAATTTTCGACGTACCTTTCTGTTGCATAATATTCTGCGTTTTAATGCATGTATGATTTTTGTGGTCAACAGCGGGGTAGTGCTCGTCGTGCTACGGAACACCTTAACGAGACAACTGGTGATAATTTAGAGGCATTAGATGCTTCGACTAGTTATCACGATTCTGTTACGAAAAGTGGCTCTACTGCGTCTTTTGGAGAAGTGCGCAAGGAATCCCGTACGAAAACTGTTCCGCTGCCAGTTGAGCGGTTACAAAATCCATCATTGGAATCAACTGCGAGCCAGCTGACCACGCCGATGGTGATGGCTAGAAAGCGAGCATTGCCCAGGAAGAAGCAGGCTCAGGGCGCATCAGCCACTGCATCAGCAACTGGTCACACATCTGAAACAAATGACACCTTTTCCGATTACTACTCCGATACACCATCTTTAGGAAGTGTCAGCTCGGCGGGCAAAATGTGCGCATTGATTAGTCTTGCCACTGCAAAAAAAGTCGGTGCCAGCTCAGAGATCGTTAATCGTCCGCCGGGAATTTTGGAGGATGTGCCTAATTGGATCCACCTGGCTAGTCAGGCCAATTTCGAGAAACTGCCTGTGGTTGTGATAAAAGATGTTTCCAGCGGTGAGCATATTTGAAGTTTACTTTTTTGCTGCAGTGAACGTTTTATTAATAATCCTTATTTCATGAGTCTATAGAAATGTACGTGTCTATACATATTGTCGTCAAACTCCTGCTGTTCGCTTTTGTTATGGTCTGTTTAAATCGCACCTGTTCAAAGAGCTACAAAAATCAAGCTATGCGAAATTCATACAATGCTATAGGTCGGGCATTAATGTTGTTTGGCTTATTTGTGTGTTCATTTTGCTTCATAATTTATACTTTTGGAGCTTCTGCGCGAAAGTCTATCATCTGTATTTCATCCTGACGCAGTACCGTTTTTGAGATTTTTATGATTAATATTATTATACGCCTATTTAGAAGTTAAATTATCGTCTTTTCGGTACATTCGCCTAAATTATTTGGTCAAATTTGAGGTGATCGAATTTGTGTCTTGAATGTGAAAATATGTGGCAACATGAGCTTGTGTATGCCTATATAGGAAATAAATTTCATCATCACCATCATTATCACCGACAGCAATATAACATCCTTGGATAACTGATATCTTACTATAACCATAAGATAAATGAAATGTTTTCTAAAAAAAATATTATATATATATATATATATATATATATATATATATATATATATATATATATATATATATATCCTCACTAGGAATGGGCGATCTGGTGTTCTTTTACAGTCCATATTTAAAAACGAACAATATGAATTAAAATGTTCGCTTATGGTTATATGGCACTGAAGCATTAGTCAATTTTGGCTTTTGCATTACTGTACATGATATATATATATATATATATATATATATATATATATATATATATATATATATATGTATATGTTTGTGTGTGTGTGTGTGTGTAACTTTTTAATTGAAACAAAAACATACATTATACTTTAAAACAAGTACAAAATTGTTATTGGGGAGTAATATATGAAGTGGAGTATCTAACTCAGAGTAAGATAATTATCTGGACCGCTCACAAACATCACACTCACAAATGAGACAGCCTAGACTTCTAAAAACAGTTATTGCTAATTCAGATTTCATCATCATCATCATCATCATGCACAACTATAAAATAGCCAAAATTGACTAATGTCTCACTGCCGTATTACCTGAAAAGCGGAGGGAAAATATATAAATAACGACAAAAATACTAATTTAGACACATATTATTAGTGAGATTTAAGAGTGAGACTACCTAGCTACTTTAAATATATTTATCATGATAACACAAAGAAGTTAGAAAGTTAGAAAGATGATTCCACTAGACATCTGCGACAAGAGCGCCACTGAGCTCGATGGAATGACTGCTAATCTATTTAAGATGACCTCAGCAGAATATCGATTATCGATTAATACTACAATATGGTTTGCATTGGCAAGTTCGACTAATCTATCTAGGTGTATCCTGTAGGTATGGAAGCATATAGTTCAGCAATTAATTATAAAATTAAACAAAAATGTAGAAAGTGGAAATTCTTGACGGACACCACCGATAGTAGTAACGTTGTCCGATAATTCACTGTAGACCCTAACACGACCGTAAATGGTTGCGCAGAGAGCACGTATTATATTTACAAATTTAGTGAAAAGAGCAATTTTCAACAGAGAATCGAATAGATATTGCAGCGCACTTAGTCAAATGAATCTCTGATTATCATTAACAAACCCAGCCATACAAAAGTCAATAGAGACTAATGCTTCACTGCCATGTAACTATAAGAAGTGTAAAAATTGTAAATAACGACAGAAATAATATTTTAGACAAATTACTTGAGAGATATACGTGTGAGAGAGATAGAATACCTAGTTACTATGAGTAACTTTATCAGGATAACTCGCAGAAATGAGGCAAACTAAACCTCTCCACAACAGCATTATGACCAAATTAGCATTAGGGCAAGGCAACATCAGCAATACAGCTTCCTCGTGGTTTTCACAGTATCAAGTTTATGTCGTTTATGCATCTCTAAAGTCTGGAATGACGGATTTATGTAGCGGCGATATACATGTCGTTGTGCAAGTACTTCCCTTAATGCAAAACTTTTATCCGACTGTTTTTCTCGTGTACGTCATTAACAAAAATCGCTGATATGATGAAGATAATTCACGAAAATTACCTAGATACCACTAGAGTCAGGCTTACATTACGACGGCTATCGAACGAATTTCGATTGCTCGTTTTTGGTACGGGAACGAGAGTCAGCTCGCTCCAAGCAACCGGTACGACCTCCTCAATCCATATGGTACAAAATAGATCAGTCAATGCCCTGGAAATCATGTCGCAATCATCAATACGTAATGAAAGATGAAGATCATCGTGTCCTGCAGCTTTTCGATGCTTAAGAATTTAGCATTGCTTATTTCTTATTCTATTATTTTGTCGTGACTAGCGTGCCACATTTTTTATACAGGCATACATTCGGGGATCGTGATTGGCGCAGTTGCTCAGGTAATTTTTTAAAAGTCTCCAACCAATCTATCAATACGACACACTCTTTATGTTTTCAGTTTAACGTATTCACGATTTTCTTTTGTGGGTGGTCGATTTGTACTCTCGGCTCCGTATTGATCTTCTTTTTCAAGTACTCATTGATTTCAGGTTCGCGGTGCCATCGCTCCGAAGGCTTTCACATCATTTTTACCTTCCACTGGAAATAAAGTTCGATCTAACCTTGACTGCAAAATGAACGTTAATCCTGGATGCAACCATGCTATCTATAACTGATTTCTACATGATATATTTGTATCCACAGTTGTCCTGGTGCTTGATGACGCCGTATGGTACAACGTCTTTCACCATAATTTTTGCGCATTCAGCTTAAAATTTGCCTCTCACCTAGATGAAACTTTGCGTTGCTTAAGCGCCCGATTTGAGCTTTCATGTCACCCAAAACGAAGACCATATCTGAATTTCCTCTATTTGTTAAAGAACCTAGGTTGGAGTAGAAAGCATCCTTGATGGCGTCTGTGCTGCAACCGGTGGGACCATATGACCATACAAAAAAGAGGAAATGTTGATTAAGTTTCCTGGCATTGCTTTTAATAGAAGTGTTTAACCGTACCGCACAGAGGCAGCTGTTTACTTGGAAACATTTTGTTGAACAAGCTTCAGCTTGTGAGGTAAAAGTTATCCATTCAAGACTCAGTACTAGCTACGTTGTTAATTTAGACTAGGTGACTCACCTGCGATAGGGTGGCTGTATCCGGATAATACCGAGAAGTTTCATGCCACTGTAGGCCTGTCTGACTATGGTCTGTCGGTCGACAGTTCTACGGTTTCGGGCCGTGACAGATTTTTTGTAAATATTGATTACTCGTTTTTCTTAATTTAAATAATCTTTATAAATAAAGTTACCTATTCTTTGATGGAAAACGAGTGGTGTGCGAAAACTTACTAAGTTTAAATCTGCTTGTGTGGAGCAAGACTGTGTGGTACAAATTGCGTCAGTATTATCTACTGGTACTTCGCTAATGCTTCACTGTTAGAAACAGTTATATGTGTGTTGTAAATGAACGCAAGACCACCTATTCGTAGTTGGGAGTTTTAATTGGTAATCTAATTTATCATAGATATGTCTCATATGGGCACGCTGAATGCCACCAGTGTATTTTAAAAAAATCGCAGTTATACAAACCGTCAAACTAATGGTGAGTTTCAGTATTCCATTTTGCATAGGTTTCTTTTTTGTCTACAAATATGTTCTTTTGTTTTTATTTCATACAGATGATCAGATTAAGTCCATCGCCTGCATGACTAGCACGACGCCTGATTCTTCGCGAAACGATCTTAAGGTTAGCCTTCGACGAGTTCAGACTGCCGATGGCAAAGGAACAGTCTACTCTGCTGTTTCGCCGCCCAACAAGAAACTTCCTGTTTCGCTTCGTGCCTCTAGACGATCGAATGCTGCTGTTGATGACAATAAAAAGTAATTAAGTTTATTATTAATTGAAGGGGTGCGACAGGGTGGTGAGTCACAGGCTATGAAGCAAACTTGCCTATATTCGATTCCTGTTTTCGGAAAAATTCTGTACAATGCTTAAAGTATTCCTAATGTTTAATTTACACTGACAAATGTATGTATATAAT
>JAQBSW010002773.1:0-96028 GCA_029291075.1 Eudiplozoon nipponicum | reverse complement strand
TGTTCATTTCGATTCCACTTCCCCATGTAGTGTGCCGTCTGTTCAGTAATGACAGATTTTGGATGGTTAGTTAGAACTTTAGGTCTAAATGGATGCCATATGAGCTCCACCTAAAAAGGAAGATACTAGTTAGTATATGGCTAAAAATTGTGTGTAGTGTACGGCAGGATGACTCAGTGGTTACAGCACCAGATTCCAAAGCAGACTTGCCCAGGTTCGCGCCCTATTCGTGGTAAATTCTGGCCAGTTCGTGATGAATTCCTAATAAGAACAAACGTGGTGTACTGGATGAATTGCCTTTTCTACACTATACAATTCTTAGATTATCCTGACAAATTTATTTACTTCATGGGTCTGGTATTCAAGAGATAAGTTCTTTTTCCGTATTTATAAACCTGATGGTTGTTCACAATTAATGCTTTACTCTGTAGATACAGGCATACATTTGTGGATCGAGACTGGCGCAGATGCCAAAGATCACATATTTTTGAAGTGTCCAGCCCAACTATCAGATGACACATTTTACCGGTTATTAGATTGTTGTTAAATGGTGCAAACGCCTTTCTAGTAAAAAATGAATAAAGTTTGATTTTTATGCTGCGCTTAATTTGGCGTGTTACAGCTATACGAGCTTTATTATAAGCCAAGTTAGCAGAATTTTTGGGCCTAGTCTACCAAAAACCTAAATATATTTCACAATATCTAATAACTTATTCTACGGCAGTCTATATTGACAAATAAAGTAATAATTGCATCGTAGAAAGTTGAACTTATCTTCGTCCAAATTAAATTCGAAGTTTTCCAGTACGACTATTTAGCTTTGAATTTAGAATATCGTCATATTTTGTAAAGAAGACTGGTGTTTGGGTTTGCTTACTTGCATTTGAAATTTATTCTTATTTATTTTTACGGAAAACTTGAGTGAAAATCTACAACTGGCAAGTGTCTGGCTCGAGTCGACATACGTCTTCCAATACGAAAAGTAATCATGAATGAATTGACGCCAGCTTTAACTAATTGCTACATTATCTGTTTGAACTAACCGTTGACGGGTAGCTGGAGGACGCCTTGTGGTCCAACGTCTAAAACCACGTCTGAAGTATGTGTTACTAAAGTATGATCCATGTTCCGCACATCTACCCCGCATTATCCAACGACAGTTGCACGTATTTACCTGATCTGCGTTTTGACTAACGCAGCTTTCATTGTTCCAGTAATTTTCTTTTTCTATGATATTTCGATCTTCATTACCGAAGATCTTCATCAGATGCATTTCACGAAACAAATGAAGCAAGCGCATCTGATGAAGATCTTCGGTAATGAAGATCGAAATATCATAGAAAAAGAAAAAAGAAAATTACTGGAACAATGAAAGCTGCGTTAGTCAAAACGCAGATCAGGTAATTACAATTATTCCAGTTGCGCATCAAGGAAACTCTTTCAAGTTGCACGTATTATTTCGCTTCTCTAACTTTTATTATGGTTCTCAGAACATGTTAGAAAGAATTCGGCGGCAGCAAATCCTATTTTAAGCGAAAAATATTTTGATCGGGGAAGATGTGGTTCTTATTCATATTTCTCATATATACTGTACTTGACAGATTTTTCAATATATACTTCAAGCACCTATTTACGCCTTACTTCACAGAAGACTACAGAGGGTCAAAACACGACAAAGTATGTAATTATTTTTTCGTCTAATATTTTTTCTCGTTACAGCAGAACTTGAAATAAATTTAAGTCAGTGAAAATTTTATGGGCTTTCTAAATGAGAGCAACAATATAAGTAAACAAATCAAATTAATTACTACCTGCAAAATTAGTTACTAATAGCCGTTAATAACAAAACATAACATATAGTCATCCAGAGAAAAATATCTGATGAAAATAGATTGACAATAGAAAAATGGAACTGCCTATTTATTTTCTAAGATATATATAAATATAAACATGCATATATAAATTTAAAATTGAACAAACACAATTTGAAAATATTTAACGAAAATTCTTGTAGGATATATAGTTTACAAATATGAGAATTATTTAATCACAAATATTAATTTAGATATGCTAAATACAGTGTACACAAGCGTGATTGCTCAACTTTGACAACGGGTTTAATGAAAAAGTAGAGCACACAATTTAACTTTGTTTAAATAGAATAAATTGGCTAAAATAATACAAATACCAAACAGAAATTTGTCCAGAAATTTCAAACAGAAGAAACGAACAAACACAGTTTTGTCAGGGACATTCATTGCTCCGTCACAAAGCCAGTATACAAACAATTTGTTTTCTTTTACCAAGTTCTGTGTTTATATAGTGAAATGGCCTCTAAATTTGGAAGCATGTTCGCACATCTATTTACAATTAAAGTCGAGGGAAAAATGAGAAACCATCAATGAAAGTCAAATACAAACGGTGCATCTGGAAATATAAAGGATTCAAAAATTTACCAAACACAAGAAAATGGCGGAATAATAACAATTATTAATGACAGCACTGTAAAATTGTACATAAAAATTTAAGCATTCACAGCTGGTTTTAGCCTATCATTAGGTTGATAATTATCTACAAATTTTAGTAGTATTCCTTACTAGTAAGATTATTAAACACACAAAACTATAGTCTATAAACTTTCGAGCGAATAAACGCACTTTGCTCTACTCCAGAATGTCTTTTCTAAGCATTATTTTATACTTGATCTGCAAAGTGTGCCACCAGTCTTACGTATGAGCAATACATCGTAGAATGCTAATATAATATCCTCTTCATTTGCATTTTTAAATAGAATTTTCTGATGTCATTTATGAAATTTTCTACGCATTTCTTAAGAATTAGTCTTGATATTCCAGACAAATATGCAATCAATACAGCGTTTGTATTGTCGAACTTCACTCCATAGTCTTTTGTGCAAATATGCTCGAGCATATATCTACAACAGTCGGGGTCAAATGCGTGCCCATTACTCGGCAATGCTTTTGTCTGTATAGTTGGATATTGAAAATGAATAAAATGTCTATAAGCTAGCCAAATTGTAAGATTTAATCGTGTTAATATAGAAGTCTAATATCTTATTATAATAATGATTGTGAAAATAGTAAGTCACTTTTCTGTCTTAGAATTTTTTTCTAATATTTTCTTTTAGCATCAATAAAGATAAATTTCTTATAATCACTAATTAGCTCAAAACTGGTGATATACACTATCTAGTGAAAATAAATTATTTAACATGTAATTTAAAACATGGATTATTTGTTTAGATTTAAATTAAATTTCAAGTGGCCACTAGGCTTTGACAAATATAATTGTTCTAGCGAATGTATTCAACACATAAATATAAACGTTGACATAAAAAGCGTCAATCATTTTTCTACTTATACCCAGTTGAGTTATTTTATTTTTAAATGTAAAGAAATTATTATACTTTACATTTATCACTTTTATCTTCGCACAATATTTTGTGAAATAAATAAATGCACGATGGATACAATTAAACTGATTAAAGTGCGCATCCATATTTATATTCGTTTTATATTTAATTTTTCCTCTTTGATAATTTTGACACACTGTCTGGATTTACAACTGAGAAAATCAATAAGCTTTTTATACTAATTTGATAAATAAAAAAAACCAAAATAGTAATTTCAGTAATGACTACATTAACTACCAGTTAAAGGTGGTCTGTTTATATTAAAACAGAAACTATCTTGTGAATCAACGCAGAAAGTGAAACTTCCAACATTTTACACTTAATTCCAGCTGTGTTCACTAATAGTCTACACGAAGAGACCAATCTGTTGATGGGATAAACAACTTGTCATTTATTTATAATCCAATTTGTTCGCAGATAAAAAGAGAACTTAATGTTAGTATAGATTATTTACATCAATTTCGTTATTCTACAAATATGATGGATAAACAGACTGGATTTAGTCACAAATTTGATTCAAATATCTATGAAGGAAAGAATTATGCAAATATATTTGCACATGAAATTTGAGAACAAAATGTTACTAAAATGTTGACAAAATAACGAAATGTTTTATTAATCTCGTTTAAATATAAAAAGCATAGGATAATAGACGTATTTCTCTGCAATACCTCATACTATATAAATAAATGTAATTGCAAAAAATAAAATAAGCATGTATAGGGAAATATATGTAATTTCAAATTACTTAAAGTTTTACTAACAAAAGAGCCATTTTAAATAGATAAATAAATTTGAATTAACGAAACTGGACACGTCTGCTTATAAATGTGGGACTATAAACCTTGAGCCACCCTGACGCAAACTTCGCGCGATTTTCAGTTATATAAAAAAAAGTTTCTTCGTTAGCCTCTCCATTAGGGGAAGCATGAAAGGCATTTCTTTAGATGTGCAATTCAAACTAACCAGCACTAATCTCTCATTATAGAACAGAAACCACGCTATTTGGGAAAGTGGTATTGAAATGAACACTTCTACAAATAAACAAACATTGGTTACACAATTATAATAATCAAGGTTGCGGTCTTGATATAAACACCTGACCCATTAATTACTTACATATGTCAGTATAAACTAAGAATTGTATAGTGTAGAAAAGGCAATTGGTTACACAGGTGGTGAAAAAAATTTACTTATAATCAAGTTTCCGTACTTGTTATAAAATCTTGACCCATTATGTATACAAATATGTCGGTATATACTAAGTATTGTATAGAGTAGAAAGGGTAAATCATTCAGTAGACTGGTTTCGTCCTTATTGGCAATACGTCATGTACTGTCCTCAATTTTCCACGGACATGATTCGAACCTGGGCACAGCTGCAGCCGAATATGGTGCTCTAACCACTGAAACACTCAACCGCACACCACACACGATTTTCAGCTATATGACAACTAAGGTTTCTTGGTTATTATTTTCCTTAGGTGGAGCCTATATTGCATTCATTTAGCCTTAAGTTCCAAATAATCATCCCCAGACTCTCATTATATAACAGACACCGCGCTGTTATTGAAATGCACATTTATGTAATTAATTATAAAACCTGACCCATTATGTACATAATTTTGGCAGTTTGAACTAAGAATTAAATGGTGTCGAAAAGGCAATTCATACAGTAGACCAATTTCGTATTTAGTGAGAAATATAATGAGTGAGATGTTTGTATCAAAATCTAAAACTTGACTCAGTTGTTAGAGCATCAGATTATGAAGCAGGCGTGCCCAAGTTCAAGCCATATCCGCAGCAAATACTTGACAGTACCTGATGAGTTTTCAATAAGGACGAAACCGTTTACACTGGTTGAACTGACTTTTATAAATTATACTATAACACGCGGCTCCGCCTTACAACCCAACGAATATCAATTTCATCAGATCCGGTTTTCCTTAGGGTCATATATACGAATTCTGGTTTTAGACAATCATTCTCTTAACTGTAATTTTAGCAACAATCTCTGTTAGTTTCAAGCAGTTTTAATTAAGATTTCTTGAACTGCAAATTTAATTGTAATCAGTAGGGTCTTGTTTAATAATAATACACACCCGCGCGTAATACGCCGGTAACATGCAGTGGATTTATGTGATTTAACGCTCAAAGCCAGGATTTATATATTTTGTGTGTTTTAACCATTTATACATAACTACTAACTGTTCTGCTAAGACATTCTGGATTTATATTTTGTGTATTTCTCAATCATTTATCCGAAATGAACAGTTCAGCTAAGACGTTCTGGATATATATTTTGTGTGTTTTAACCATTTATACATAACCACTAACAGTTCAGCTAAGACATTCTGGATTTATTTATTTTGTTTATTATGACTTTGCTTTTGTGCATAGATACTACCTTGTGTCGACAATATATTATTTTGCTGCCGTCCAGAGCACGGTCAATTTAGACTAACAGTGAATTTAATTTACTCTGCAACATTGTCTACAATATACGTATGGTAATTCGACTTAGCCTTCTCACATCAGCCATTGGAAATAGATCAGATTTTCATCATGAGCACGGCCCACAAAATTAATTTTCTCCGACGACCGCTACCAGGCATATGTAGGAATGGCATAGCATCGCTAAATAAACAGCTACCCCGAAAAACCTCTTACATTAACCACAATACCTCCTATAATACAATACTTAGATTCTACTGACAAATGTACGTACATAATGGGTCTGGTGTTTATATGAACAGTCCAACCTTGATTAAATATAATTGTTATAGCCGCCCGCACCCCCAAATCGCGTCTTATTTTAAATTTTTATTTCGCTAACACCACATGTAGCGTGGTGTGTGTCCTCTATTGGCAGACTGGTGATGGATAGTTGTAACTTAAAGTCTAAAGTTTTGCCCCATAGGCTACACTTAAAGGAAAGTTTAACAAAGAAAAACATTATTTAGTTTATAAATGAAAATAGTGTTTAGTGATTGGCAGGTTGGCTCAGTAGTTACAGCACCAAATTCAGAATTAGACGCACCCAGGTTCGAGCTATGTCCGCGTAAAATTCTGGATAGTATTTAAAGAGTTCCCAATAAGAATGAAGCCGGTCAACATATTGAATTTACTTTACCACACTATACAGTTCATTGTTTATATTGACAAATGTGTGCACATAATTGTTCAGGTGTTTACATGAAGATAGCAAACTTGATTAAATTTATTTTTTATCGCCGCCGCAAAGCCAACGTTTTTTTAATTATACAAACGCGCATTTCAATATCACTTCTCCATGTAGAGTTCAGTCTGATCTGTAATGACTGATTTGTGATGGTTAGTAGGAAGTTCGTGTCTAAATAACAGCCATATATGTTCCACCTAAAGAAAAGTCTGAAGTAGAAAACTTAGTTAGTATACAATAGAAATGTGTGTGTAGTGTGTGGCAGAGTAGCTCAGCGGTTAGAGCAACAGATTCCGAAGTAGACCTACCCAGTCTCGAGACCTGCCCACGGAAAATTCTGGACAGTATGAGATAAGTTCCAATAATGACGAAACTGGTCTACGTAATGAGTTTCGCTTTTCCGTACTATAATATATATATTTTATACTGACAAAGGTGTTTATATAAACATCTCAATCTTTATTAAGTGTAATTGTTATCGCCACCCGCAAAATCGATGTTCGTCTAATTATATAAATATTCAATTTACTACTACTTCCCCATGTACTATGGTGTTTGTTCTCTATTGACAGACTGGATAGTTGGAACGTCTGGTCCAAAGGAATGCTATATAGGCTCTACCTAAAGGAAAAGATAACAAAAAAATATTTAGTGTATATTTGAAAATTGTGTATAGAGTACGGCAGTGTGGCTCAGTGGTCACCGCACCAGATTCCAAAGCAGACGTGCCCAGGTTCGAGCCCTGTCCGCGGTAAATTCTGAACAGAACGTGATGAGCTCCCCTTAGGGATGAAACCAGTCTACTGAATGAACTGCCATTACTACACTATACAATATTTAGTTTAAACTGGCTAATGTATGCACATAATGCTTCAGGTTTTTGTATCAAAATCACAAGCTTGTTTAAATATAATTATTAATGCTGTCCGAACAGCCAATTTTCTTTCAACTATAAAAATTTTTAATTCAATACCACTTCGACATGTAGTGTAGTGTCTGATAAATTATGGCAGATTGAGAATAGTTAGTTAGAAATTTGCGTCTAAAAATAACGCAATATTAGCTTCACTAAAATGAAATCCCAATTGAGAAACAAAAGATTGCATGTAACTGAAAATTGTGGGAAATGTGCGCAGGGTGGCTCATTGGTTACATCACGAATTTCCAAAGCAGATGTGCCCAGGTTCGAGCCCTGTTCACGGCAAATTCTGGTCTGTACATGATGTGGTCCCAGTTAGGACGAAACCGTATTCACAGGATGAAGTGCTTTTACTACAATAAAAATAAACTTAGTTTATACTGACAAATTCATATACATAATATGGCAGGTGTTTATTTCAAAATCTTAACCTTGATTAAAATTCATTTTCTTCAACGTCCGCGTAGTGTCTGATCTGTAATGACAAATTGTAAAAGGTTTGTAGGAACTTGGGGTCTAAATGAATGTCATATAGGTTCCACGAAAAGGAAAGGCTAAATAAAATAAACATTAGTTTGTATCTAGATGAAAATTCCGTGCAGTGTTTAGCAGGGTGACTTAGTGGTTAGATTAACAGATTCCAAAACACACGTACCAAGGATTGAGCCGTGTCCGCGGAAAATCCTGGACAGTATGTGATGAGTTCCTAATAAGGACGAACCCGTTTATACTGGATGAATTCCCTTTTCACAGTATATTATGCTTAGTTTATACCGATAAATGTATTTAAATAATGGGTCAGGTGTTTATATCAAGATCGCAAACTCGGTTGAAATTAACATTTTAACTAAGTTCGAAAACTAATATATTTAGTAAAATCCTATTCCTGTAGAGACCAAAATGTAATTAGAAATTATATATTTTCACAATAGTGTAATCTTATTAGGGCTTTTCCTTCATACTTAAATGCCATTCTGGCATCGGAGCTGAGTCAACAACTGAAACGCAATAACCTGTTGATCCGACGATGTAGGACAATTGGACGGTGCCATTCTAAATACGTGCTGTCAAGATACTAAAAAAAATTTGACGACTAGATAGAATATATACATAGACAAAAATCAAATTAAATTCAAAAACCTTATTTTAATATGTATGATGCAGGCGCTATAAGCTACCCAGCATTCATCTGTACTGCTATATAAAAGAATGCCAACGAAAGGAAGAATAACAATCAATAAAACATGTTTTAATGCCGCATAAATCACATAAACAGGCCTGAATTACCTAAATTTATCGCATTGTCTATTCTGAATATGATTCGTTATTGTGACTTGTTATTGTAAAGCCAACGATCAAGCGTTAAACTGACTTCTCCATTGCGTAATTAATCTTAAACCAATGAGGTTATTCTGACTATTTGTCCATGTAAACTGATCCATTCTATGTTTGCTGAGGTCAACAGTGCAGTTCAATTATTTTCGAAAATATATTTGTGGTCTGCGTTTTTTAGTTTTTTCGTGTTTACACATATATATGTGTGTATGTGTGCTAGAAACGAATAGATTCTGATAGACAAATGTGTTTCAAAATTTCACTAGAATGGTTCCTCAAATGATTGACAAAAAATACTACTTCTTAAGAAGCATTTCATCTTAGTATACGACAACGAATTCGACGAAGATGATCATACTCGACAAAAAGAGGTATGCTTAAATTAAACATTACATTACCAACAGTATTAGTATTAATTAAAACCCATCACACAATACGCCTGGCAGCAAATGTTAACAATTATTTTAATAAAAATTATATCATATTATTCATTATCAATAATCATACAGAGTTTATTTAGTCTTTCAATTTATAATACCTGTATAAATTAATATTTTGCTCTTAATGACATAATTACAAAGACAAACATCAACTCTTTTACAGAAAGAGAAAGAGTATATAAGACAATCATTCATGAAGTTTATGAGCAAATGAAACGAAAAAATTGTCATATCGCTGTAATTTACAAGTAGAAGTGCTAGCTCTCAGACGTTAAATAATTCCAGACCATTATTTAATTTGTGAATTGTGTGTTTCTTATTTGTGAAATAATGATGAGATCTCTGATATAACTTCTGGAAAGAAGACATTAACCGTCAGAACTACCTTGAATACCTTTAACAAACTAACAAAATTGGAAATATCAAACCATGAAGTCGTGCAGCAAAATATGTTACCCTTCAAATGAAAGTTAGAAACATTAATGCATAAGTCTAATTTTATCATGTCATGCTATGCACAAAGAACAATGATCACAAATAAAAGATCTATAAATTCCATGCAAATTAATATATGTAGTACTATATCTTAAACTCTCATTCATTCGCTAATTAATTTGTAAACGTGTGGAAATTGTGAACGTATTATTGGAGTTGTTAGTATTAGTCTTATTTAATTAAATTTTACTAACTATTTAAAATAAATGCAAGTGGCTAAATTAAGCTGTTTCAAAACTAAACATGGAGTTAGAATTATTTGTAAGCTTCAAATGTTATATAAAGAACGAAATGTAATATCAACATTTTAGTACAAAATTTATAAAAAATGCTAGACCGCTGTGAATGGATCTCACATACTTTTTATCTGCAATTCAGAAAATGTATATTTGGCAAATCGTCAATATTAAATAGTATCGACAATGAAAATAAAATTTTTAATACTCTGTATATTTTTTGATACCCAGAAATAAATAATTTACAATTTTGTGTTGGCTATTGCTTAGTGAGCAAAAATAAATTCATAAAGGACCATAAGAATGTACCAAAGACAGCTAGAACGAAAGATAAAATCTCATGTACACCTGTGTTTCGTGCTTACAGACGATACATCAGTAAAATTGTGTATTGCAACTTATAACCAATATATATTTAATTAAGAAATGTGACGCAGTTGGAAGGTACCATCTCCTATACTGTTGCGCTAACCACTGAGTCACTCTACCGCATTCAACCCACAATTTTCACTTATATATAAACTAATGTTTCCTGTCTTAACGATCCTCTAGGTGAAACCTATATAGTACAAATTTAGAACTAAAGTTCCAACGAGCCACCCTAATCTGCTACTATAGAACAGATTCCAAGCTACCTGTGGACGTGGTGTTGAATAGAGCATTAGAATTGTATAATGTAGAAAAAGCAATAAATCCAGTAGACCGGTTTCGTCCTTATTGGAATCTCATCACGTACTATCCAGAATTTACCGCGGACAGGGCTCGAATTTGGAAACATCTGCTTCTGAATCTGTTGTTATAAGCACTGGCCACCCTGTCAAATATCACAAAAAAATTAAATTGTGCACAATTTAATTATTGTGATATATAACTGCTAACTTCCAACAAAATTGAGAATTATAACTATTTATGTGCACCCGTTAATTCAGCATATCTACGCACTTGTTCGGTTATATAATACTGCAAAGATATTTTAACAATTGCATGCTTGTAAGCAGAAAAATTTGAACAAATGCATACAATCGCTACCAATTTGCGCTTTTTTGTTAGTTTATGGGAATTTTTACCGTTTTTTCCATTTGCGGAATGAAAATATAAAATTTAACGACTTCGGAAAATCAGAAAATGAGTTTTTATTTTATTGAATTAAAAATAGGCAAAGATGTAATTAGCCTTTTCTGGTACAGATGGGGTTACACTACAGAAATTAAAAAAATAAAACCAACAAATATTGTATATATATATATATATATATATATATATATATATATATATATATATATATATATATATATATATATATATAGGACATAAATGTTCTCAAATTGGCGTAATTTCGTCAGTTCAACAGTCTTGCTATGGAAATTTTCGTAGTAGCGCTCTCAGCGGATGTATACATTCACACTTTAGAAAAACCTAGCCTACTGCATATAATTGAACAATGCACTCGATATAGAAGATATGTAGACGATCTATTGTTCTTTATTTCAAAATTTGTGAATCCTGGAATAATTTTATAAAAGACAAGAAATTCCATCGCGGATATAAAATTTAGACAAAAGTACGAGAAGGATATAGCATACTTCCTTTTCTCGAAATTTCGCTATTTCGAAAGAACGATGGCAGCATATTCAGATTGATACTTCATAAATCTGCGATCAGAAGGCAATAATAAGACAGGTGAATAACCTAGACTACCGTGTCAAAAAGATATACTCAGCGCAAAACGTCGAGGAAGAGTTAATTAATTTAAGGTATACCTTGCGTCAGTCACTGTTTGGTAGTTTTACTGTGTTTTTGGTCTGGTTAAATCGAATGGCATTGGTGTTAATTTTAGGCTCGCCAACTTGTAATCACTACCCGAGCAATCAATGATTGTTTAATTATATGAATATTCAATTCAATAACACTTCTCCAGGCAGCGTGGTGTCTGATCTTGAATAACGGATTAGGTCCGATTGGTTTGTACTTGAGGTCTAATGATGTGCTATATAGACTCCAATTGAAGGCAAGACTAATGAAAATCATTGGTTAGTTAATAACTGAAAATTGTGTGCAGTGTGAGGCAGGGTGACTTACTGGTTAGAGTCAGTCTCTGAGGCTGACGCGCTCAGGTATGAACCTCGTCCGTACTTAATTCTGGACAGTACGGGATGAGTTCCCAATAAAGAAGAAAGCGATCTTCTGGGTGAATTGCCTTTCCTACACTATACAATTCTTAGTTCCTACTGACTAATTAATGAATATATAATGGGACAGTTGATTACATCAAATTTGTAACCTTGACTTGTATAATTATTATCACCGTCCGCACATTCAATGTTAGTTTAATTTTATTCATTCACTTGTAAAACCAAGTATACTCAACGCGTAGATAATATTTTGTGTAGTTAAGTTTAAGCGTAAAACATTTTCAAGAACTAAGCGGGAATATTCACAAATACATTTCCTTTCAGATAACGAATGTGTGTTTTCTTCCTATTGAATAATTTTATATATATATATATATATATATATATATATATATATATGTATTAACAATGTAGAAAAAAGAGTGCAGGGAAAGTTTTGGTCACTTATTAACTATAAAATAATAGCAATATAAATAATGCGTAGATCGAATTAATCACCTATGCCTTAAAATAAACGGACACACGCATATATATAACGCGTACGCACACACACACACAGACACAAACACACACACACACAAATTCTACCGATCTATGCTGAGTTCATACAAATATCTCTTAAATTTTCAAAATCTCTGTGAAAGATTGTTGCCACATGCGGCCTCGAGGTTTTGCCATTCTTCGTCGATTAATGCTTAAGCATTCAGGGAAATATATTCAGTTTTATTTTTAGTAGTTCGGTATATACTGTAAAATCGCCAAGGCTTCATGTTCAAAGTACAGTCGTTAATGTGTTTGTATTCGCGGTTTTGGTATTAAGCATGTGCAACCCACGTGACGCTCTTAGCAGTTGAACAGCTTATGCATATAAACGATGTAATACAGTGCATAGTACTTGATTGAAACAGAAAATTAAGTCATTAATAAAAAACGCTTCTATATATATGTCTATTTCTGTGATAAATTGCTGATATTCAGAGCGAAGGACAGAACTCGATGATTGAAACTTTCCAAAAACAAAAAAGTACTTGAAAGTCCAAAAAATATTAAAACCACAGACAAAATTTGTTTATAGAAAGTCTGTATCGAGAATTTCCTTGAATAACAAGCGGATTAGTTCCGAGAAATTTCAAGGCTTCTTTTGAATATTGTTCAGAATAGCTTGTTTAGCATATATTTATTCCAAAATATTCCAGAGAACGAACATGGTTATTTAACATATAGATAAGTATTTAATCACAGACTAATACACCGAAATCTAACTTTTAGAGGGAACGTAGCGTACAAAGTTATTACTATGGTCTTAAAAAGCTCTAACAACTCATGCTGCCTAAGAAAGACATGTGCTTTATTTAAACAAACGATTACAGTGTCGCGAATTGCCTTAATCAGTGTCATCATGCAGCTCATTATTACTTAATTAGTTAAGTATCTTTAAAAAAATATATCTTTATAATTGATAGACGATGGCTAGTTTATTCTGACAGTGACTCATAATGAAGAGCTCGAAATATATTCCACGCGTTAAGGAATTATAGTTTCAACGCGTTGATATTGAATGAACTAAAATTAGTTTGGTTAAACATAACGTGATAAATTCGCACAACGTCGATTTCTCCAATACAAATGGTTTTTTGACAGTTTCTGCTCCTTGTATTTACTATTATATTATATGTATTATCATTGCATAAACTTTGTCGAATCACAATTTATTGTAGTGAACTATTAGCAAAAGCATATATTAAATGCTTGATTGCTCTTTAAAATTTTTCCAAACATTGGTTGACACTAATGTAGTAAGTTCTTCATAAAATTTTGAAAATGAAACTTAGCTAAATAAAATTAGCTGAAATTGGATTTACGTGACTATTTTTCTTGCTTTTATAAGTTTAAAATACAAGTAAGCATTGATTATATGCAGGTAATTATAGTAACTAACACCTAAAATTCTTTAAATCAGGATTGCGAGTTTGAAGCAAACACCAATCCCATTATATTTAACCAGTCGTCGAACAACAAAACAAAACTGCATCCAGTCGCAGGCACTGATGCGTTTCGAAATTCTATGATCATCATCAAGGTTCGAAAGCAAATTGACTAGCGAGGATCGATTCTCTTTGCATACATATTGAATGCAATTTAGATATGCGGCTCTCACCTCTAATAGTTTCGCATACATTGTACTTGACTGGAAATGACGGCTGCACAATTTCTAGGCAGTCACGAGCATTAATTATTTTCAGCTTTCGTCACACACACATACATATATATATATATATATATATATATATATATATATATATATATATATATATATATAGCAAATACAATTAAACAATAATTGATTTATTTGATTTATTAAAAAATTATTTGAAAATTCTCATTGAAATGGCGGATAGCTAAAATAATCTAAATGTAAATAAACCAAATAAACATTTCTGAGATCCAATATGGAATGAATTTTATTATTTGAGATTACCGCTACTACTGCTTAAAAAAATTGATTCGTCCACCAATATAAATAAAACTACTAATACCACTACATTTACTAAGACTAAAACAATAATTAATACTGCGTATATTAGTACAAGTATTACTATTACAACAACAACAGAACCAACAAAAAGAACTGCTACTAATACTACTTCAAATTATACTAACACTACTACTTATACTAGTACTAATATTATTAAAAACAATACTACTCGTACTTATATTACTCCTACTACTACTACTACTAGTAATACTTATATTACAACAAATACCACAAATTAACCAATTAACAGTTTTTATTAATGATAAAGCTCATCTACTATTAATAACACTACTATTACGTTAATTATTCGTATTATTATTGCTAATTCTACTAAAACTACTACTATTCTTTTAACATTATTATGGTACGACGACAAATTCTTCGTTTAAATATTTTATGCTTCTAATTTATTCATGTTTACGCTTTGCAATAAATCCTTTATAAAACACACATAACTTGAGTGAAAATGATTTTTTACGAAAAGTCTGAATTGTCTGTGTAAGGCTTTTAGGTTTAAAAATATTTTAGTTATATAAATAATAAGACGGTGATTCGTTTTGCAGCTATATTTTGTGAAATATGCACTTTTCACGTGATAAAACATAATAATATAAGATATACCATATAATTGCCTACACTATAAAATTTATTCAAAGTACAGACTTGTGATACAAAATGCTTATAATCAATTCTCCTTAAAAATCAATGCACAGTATGAATTTAGTATAAATTATACTTAAAATCATTTCTATTTAAAGGGATTGGCTATTTTTTTATTGGTTATTATGGATATTTCTCTAATAATAGCGAATAATATGATATTGTGCTAAACTGATAAATACTTTGTTTAATGTACTCCAAATGACGAAATGAGAACGTGTATATTAATTACTGATGAATTTGTCTAAATTTATCGATCTAAAAGTAGTATTTTTTGGTTACAATTCATTCGATTTATTTTACCTTTAGAATTACAACTACACAATTCTTTAATTCAAGTTTGCGAGCTTAAAGTAAACACCAATGCCATTGTATTTAATCAGCAGACTAAGGACAAAGCAAAACTACCGCTAGTTGCACGTTTTATGCTGTTCGACGACTGGAAAAATACAATGGGATGGGTGTTTACTTCAAGCTCGCAAACTTGATTTAAAGAATTATTACCACCACCCGCGCAACCAATGTTCGTTTAAATTTGTTTTAATTAGACAATTTGCTTTATTTAATCTAGAAAATAACTTTATTTTTATTCAACTTAATTAATTATTCGAATAAATAAGTCACTTAAATAGCCAGTGAGTGTGCAGCTGGTGAAAGAACTTCCTTAGATAGATTTTGCCAAATTACGAAACACCACGAATTCCATTTTATTTGGCACCTGGTAAAATATAGCAAAAAAACCGTCAGTCGCATGTGCTGACGCGTTTAATCCTTTCCTGTGCATTATATGAAAACTACGATAAGTTGGCTGTCAATCATAAAACTACATTGCTTGCATAAGTTTTTAAAAAATCAGATATGTGGCTCCTACTCTTAGTAATCTCGTACTGGTTATACTTGAATGAAAATGCTGGCGGCACAGTTTCTTTGCAGTCAGGAATACAAAATATTTGGTTGCGAGCAACACTCGTATATAGATCATGAAGATAAAAATACGTCGTTCCCTATGATTTATGATGTAAGCGAAGTATTTAACGGTGTTTTTTTTAAAATTTTAACAAGCTTTGTTACATTTGCTTTTGTGTGCTTTTAATTTTTTATGTTAACTCTCCTGTGAATAAATCAGAAAATCAACGTTATAGATTAAAATACGCATAAAATTATTCAGGTTATTCTCCAAATAAGTTTTTTACATTTTTTCTTACCATCTACTTTCTACAATCAGTGCAATCAGTGGTTAAGTGGTAGTTATTGTTGTTTAAATTTTATTTCTATATTTTCTGCTAAATGTGTTAATCAACCTTGAAATTTATCAGATAATATCCAAAACGAAAGACTTTAAACATTTATTACAACTTTTATTATGTGTTTAGAGTTTCAATTATTGGCGGACCAAAGTAAATAAAAATTAAAATTTTTTAGATGCCAAATTGTGTACATCAATTAAGAGGCATTCAGCCTTCTAACAGTTATTAAAATGTTTATTTGTTATAACATGCAAAAAGTGACACGAAAGCAATTCGTTTATGTGGATAGCGAACTTCCCTTGACACTGCTTAGATGACCATAAAAATGTCAACCACATTACATGTTCCATAAATATGATACATATTATAATATAATATCATTTAAAGATCATTTTCAAACGGTTGATATGAATAGGCAGTTTATTCAAAATGCATTTTGTTCTAAACTTAAATTATGTTGCACAGGATTTCTTGAATAAATTATCCAAATCCTATCTGTATTTGAAACCTAGTTAGAGTGCACTGTCTTGTTTGAGACTTGTTATCGATCTGTAAAAATTCACTCGCTTAAATAAATCATCAATTACGTGACTTAATTAATTCTAATAGGTTTCTAAATACGAAATAGGAGATAAAATTTAAATAATACTTTAAAATATGAATGCTATTGCAATACCGTCTAACAGATCTTTTTTGATTATAACTAACTGCACTTCATTTTTACTTTTCGAATTAATTCCGTGAAAATAATTTATAAACTTCCTCTTTTGTTCAATTTATAAAATGTCGACAATGCATTCAAATACGTTGTTAATAGTTCACTGTGGTTTTGTGTATGTAGTGCAATAAAGTGATATTTTACGCCTTAAGAAATAAGTAAAAACACGTTTAGGTCAACTGGTTTGATGATTGAAGGACATGTATATCGCATGTCCTAAATACAATCTTCCTCGGCTATTTTGACTTTTTGCTTATTCGTTATTTTCACAAAATCACAAAGATAGGTAATAAAATTTTTAATGTAGATTAATGAATACTTCGCTTATTGGCGCATAACATTATACTACAAATATACATGTAGTAATATTATTTACGCCATGTTTTAACTTGTCTGAAATATTTCGTGTTTTTTCATAGTAAATTAAAAAAGTTTGAAAACAGAAAAAAATAATATGCAACAATGTAAATGCAAAGACATACATAAAACATTTTCTAATGTTTGTTAAATTTTTTTATAATTTATTAAAACGTTATTTAACTTATAAGAATGAATGTTGCAACTGGATGCTTTCAAAATACGCAGCTTCTGTTAATTTCTACTGCTTTGAGGAAAACCTAGAAATCTTTAATGCAGCCATACAGATTTCTAACAAAATTAACAGGGTCTCTTTTAGTATTATTAAATAAACCAGCTTTGTAATAAAATTTTGTTTCAATATACAAATTATTTCTTTGTTAAGATTACTAATAAAAACAAATGACTGAATTCAAATTTACAAATAATATGTTTTTATTCTTTGTCTACAGTTAAACATTTTCAGATAAAATGTGGAGTTAAATACTGTTTGTTGCGGAGAACTAAGATATATACAAGTTTGTATTAGTTGTTGCGAACGTAGTAACAAATTAGTTAAGTTGTGACACAATAGCCATATTGTTAATATCTTTTACAGACTCGGTATATATTATATAGTGTGAGTTAGCGTTAAAGTCGCATTGTCGTAGACTTTATATGATGTTAGCTTCACTATTCCAGGTTTACACAGTCGTCTAGGAGATTGTACCGTTCTATTATCCCACATTCTTCATCCAAATATATAGTGGTTAATGGGCGTAATACCGGCTCCAACTGATGAGTCGTCAGTAAGCACGAAACGAATGTGCATGAGATTATATTTCTGTTCATGCTGCCTTTGGTTTATCCTTCTGGTCACAACTGAACATGTGGAGTGTCAATTTTTCATCTTAGTACAAAATGATTTTATATTATCAGCGAGAATACAAGAATGAGGATTTATGTTTCATGCACAACATGTGGATCAAGTTTTATAATTCTCCGCATCATGATAGGCTTTTATAAAGCGCTTTTTGTGTGTAAGGTTCATTTATAACTGAGATATTCAAATAGAGGATTTTAGAAAGCGCGTAAATCAGTGAGAATTTATGCCTTTTTGAACACTCCGACAAATATGAAATTATAAGCGTATTATAAAATGCAAAAATTTGGTACAAATACAATTATTACTTTTAACCCTTATAAATAGTATGCAACATACAAGTTAACAAAAAAAAACATAATTAATTAAACGAAAGTTCCTTAAAATATAACTTATTATTGTAAATGTTCCACTTAATTCGCCGATGTATTGTCAAAATTAAATTCAAAATTAAATCCGCTGATCCAATGAGAACGCGCAAACTACCATTGACCAATTACGTGTGACTTCGCATCTATATAAGCGCGATGCAATAACCACGCAACGAATTCTGTTCAGCTTGCTACGTGTGATTGCTTTCACTTTCTTTCCTGCATTGACAATCTACGCCGACTATTATGCTTGCGTTTAACACGCTGTGTGACTAATTCGACTAGTCTTCAGTCACGCAATTCCACTTGTTGCCTCTCATCCGTTCATACGTAATCGATCATCTAATAATCCGATTTCTACGTGTGCCAGCCAACTCTCAACAGGACTAGTCAAGTCATTGGAACAGAAAATATACTTATTCAAGTGAATCCAATCAAATGATCATCCGCAAACGAACTGAAGAGTCAGAGCAAGTGTCAAGAAGGACTTCTGGACATCCAAACTCTGAAAACAGTCATAAACTCCCACTGCATTTGCCAGTTAATGTCTCCCTCGTCCTGTTAATGGCCACCCACAGTAATTGTTAGCTCCGTATCCTTATTGGTCGTTTTAGTAACGTCACACGGCACTTTCTTTACCCGGAGCGTCACATTAGAAATCATCCGTATTTCACATGATTTGGATAACTAATTTAATCACATGATTTAAATAAACACTAATCTTATTTTTACCAACTCACTCCTAATAGAAAATCGACCGTCAGTTACATGTTTTGATGTGATTCAACCGTCCATAACTGTCACCAGAGAAAATTGAAAAGTATGACTAATTGTGACTGGTCATGCAAATAGATGAAGAATACGCCTGATATACATTTATTGTCCTCAGAATTGATTTAAATAAAAAGCTTATATCATTTCAATTACCCTATGCACTTCAACATTCTTTGTTGATCAATACGAATTATGGGTAGATATCGGTTACATTTACACGAGAATTACGTTTTCTTCACAATATGCGGTTATGTCGAAAGCTACACGCAAACGGTATCCGCGATTTAATATAAACGTACAGAAAACGTCATGGTCAGGTGCGTTTAACGGATTATAGTCTACAACTTAGAAAAAGTACACACACCTTTTGAGGAAAGACACGGTATTTGAGCAAGTTACACATTTAAAATTGAAATCGGAAGACTTGTGACCTTATTAACTATGCAATTATTCTTTCAGTTACGAAATAAAACAAGTTTATCTTATAAGATTTTCACATCAAATGAGAAACGCTCATTTATTTTAAGTATATATAATTGGAATAAACTGAAGTTAAATAATAGTTATATATATATATATATATATATATATATATATATATATATATATATATATATATATATATATATATATATATATATATATATATATATTATTTAAATTAGAAAGGCAAATCAGAGAGAAAAAGAAATTTAAACAATTTATATATATATATATATATATATATATATATATATATATATATTCAATCCCATTGTACAGTATTCGTAACAAATCCCATCTTCGCTATTTCTGTCTTTATGTTAGGCTACTGAGAAGACTTCTTTTGCGTTACGCAATGTAATATGTAATCTCCTTCTTGTGAATATGTCGGCAATTAATGGGTGTTTCGTATTTTTCGGCACATATGCTATTTTACAGGTGTGTTTGTTACGTTTCTATTCCAGTCAAATTTTATTTCTTATTAAATTGTTTTCCAATTATTTAAGAAGAAGTCAAGCTTATTAATAACAACAGCTTTTAAAGCTATAAGCATTTTTGCCGATATTGCCTTGCACAGATCAGAAAAATTCTTACTTCTAACATCATGAACTGCCAGTAGCTCATGTGCACAGATTGATGATGTTTGTACTGCACCTCTATTTAATAATATTTGAGGGAGATGTTGATTTATTCTAGTTTTGAGCCTCTTTTCCGATCTTATTATGGACTGAGCTTTGCAGGTACATTGAAATTTGTATACAGATAATGGTCTTGACGTCATAGAGAGGCTATCTTTTCAGTTGTTTGCTTATATATATATATATATATATATATATATATATATATATATAAAGTAAACATTACGTGGGTTACCAAATGCGATTGGCTTAATAAACTAAAATGTTTTCGTATATCAATCTCATGGGAAGTAGATCGATATATTATTATATGTATTTATATAATTCTGTATCTTTATATGTATTGATTGTTTATATATTCTGAAGTATAATGGCAGGATTTTGATCGTATATGTTGCCATTATAAACTAAACATTGCATCAGGTAGCAATGCAACCCCATATAGTAGTCAGGTTTTGCTTTTATAGGCAATTCTTCAATTATTGTCTGGTATTTGTCGTAGACGGAGCTGCTACTGAGGCGCGTTTGCTTCAGTGTCGTGAAATTCTATCTGCTTAGCAGCCACTGTCGCACATTTCACGCATTTTGGTGTCATATACCAACCTTTTATTTGATTTTTTACGCGAAATCCATTTAGAATCAATTAAGACCAATGGCTCTAAGTGGCCATATCCGTGACAAATTGTGGAAAGTACTATACGAGTTTCTAATCGCAATGAATCCGATCTACTGGATGAATTGCATTTGCTAACTAATTAAATGTTTATTTTATACTGACAATATATATATATATATATATATATATATATATATATTCTTTATAATTTAATGCCTGTGAATATTGCCAAGTATATTTTTATTCCGGATAATGGCCTGTCTATTTTTTTAATAATGACGAACAAATTATAGTATTTCAGTTAAATTTTTACTAGAAACTTTCGTTCCCATGAAAGAGTTACAACATACCCCTTTCATACTAAACTCTTCATGGTACTTATTGCCTAATATTTCGATCGACACGCTGGTCTTCTTCAAAATCCGCATTATTTTTTCGACCAACACACCAATTTCTACGCAATCAACAAACTTGGTGTGTTCCTGAAATAAGGAGCACACATTTCGGAAAAGTCAACCGGCTTGTCAAACAAAATATTGATCAATCATAATGAAGAAGAATTTTTGTTGCCTGTCTAATATCACTTTAATTTGAAAAGAGAGAGTCTAGCACAAACGGATCAGCATCACTTGGCGAAAAAATATGTTAAAAACAGTTGCTGTTATATAAATGCTGGATTTCTTTTTCTTTTTGCGAACAATAAATAGTTTGACTTTCATTTTGTGTAGTTTGCAACATTCGCACAATTGTATATGGCTGTTTGTGTGTTGGTTTCTGCGTTTTTATGGGCGTGTGTCTGTGCGCATGTAGGGACAAAACTTCCTTTATTACCAAGAGATGAATTAAATCACGTTAACCTTTTATCGATTGTCTGAGTTTTAACCAGACTTTCACTTTGTTGGCCATTGTGTGTAGGAATGTTCATTCTTCGTATGTCGCCTGACGTGTGACAATGTTTAGCGATGCGCTTTACCCCTGGTGAAAAAGAATTGGGTGTAGATTGCCGTATTAATCGCTCGTTTTGTTGAGCAACTTATGGCATTGTTAATTTGGATAGTGATAACATTTCCACAGTTGTTTCTCCTTCACATTGATTCATGTTCTGTTGAATTTTATTTTATTCAAGTTATTATCCGATGTTCTGAAGTTTTCTATTAGCGTTTCACGATCCAACATCACAGCTAATTCTACGCTTATAAGAATGGTAACTGAGGGAACAACAAAATAACACAAGTAACACCCTTCCTGGACATAATTCCATGTATTGAAATTAACCCCATTTAACATTAATCGCTTGAAATTTTCACTCAACAACTACACACAAGGCAATACGGATCTGTACCGCAATATTCATCAATGTTTAAATCCATAAGTAATGGAGTTCCACAATTTTACCTACCATAAAAAAAGATTATAAAGTCAATTGTCAAATTTTGTTTAGACTAGTTATGTAATTAGTGTCAGTTACGCTCACAAATATAAACAAAATCTTCCTACATAAACCTGTAATTACTAAGTCTATACATATGAAACATTACCAGTAATCCTAATTTGAAGTCAACGTATAAATTTGTAACTTTAGTAATTAAATTTAAAAACTAAATATCTGAACTACCATTAAACCAATCTCTAATTCATTAACTTACATTTATTTCAATCAATAGATAAATTATTATCAATTAATTATATGATTAAGATTATTGATGTTTTAATAAATACTATTTTATGCTGGACTCACCAAACGCGAAAGAAATTTAATAGCTATGAATAATCAGAATGTAAGTAACTGTGTGGAAACAACGCAAGCGTTTGGAATGAGAAAATAAGAAGAGAAAAATAAAATCGAAGAAATCGTGCAAATTACTTATGTATGAATGGAAAATATTTCCTTAATTTCCAAAAACATAAAAAGTATAACTCGTAAAATGAAATTCAAGCTGAATAAAGGACGTAAACGAAATGAAGAATTGCACTAAGCAGTATTGAAAATGTGATTAAACCTGGAAAAATAAAGCCGAATATATAAGCTGTTCTGTCATAAAATTAATTCCTACGATTCGTTGGATTTTCTTCTCCCGATAATGGCCAATGCCCCGTTCGGTATTGAAATAATTATTATGTTTAAAAGTGATTTTTCAATTGATTCTCATATCAGCCAAGTCAGTTTACTGTGGTTACATATGTAGATACGTTTACAACCTTTTAAATCTATATGATAACCAGATACTTGGAAAAGTCGCGCGAGACCACATTTCTGGCTATGACCAGATTTAAATGCAGATATATGTTCTGAACTTTTAACCCTAATAGGGTGCATAATATCTCCTACATATTTCAGATAATAGTTTATATATGGGATTACACATAACCATAAAGTTTCCAAGGGTTCTTTTCAGTACAGATATAAAATTATAGTTCACTCATAAATTTGTTGTTTTTTTCTATTCAATATGCATTCTAACATCACCATGACTCAATTGTCACCTTTACGTTTAACCTGATTTACATGTTTTAAACCCGAGTCAATTTTCATTATCCCATTCTCCTATTCCCTACATATTGCTTTCTGATGGTATCCATTAAAAAAATATCTTCTTAAGTCTTCGCAATTCCTCTTTTTTTATTTCAATACAGCTATTCTGAAACTTCTCTATACCATAGACTTAAAATTCTTATTTTCTTTCCAAGTAGAAATGAATGAGGGTACTCGACAAGGTCTTCTTTCTGTAGACGCAATTCTATGATATCGCACGGTTCCGTCTCGATTTCACATTACGAAATGCTATAATTTCACGTTTCGTTTTCCAACGCGAAATTAAGTTAACTTATTTTATTTGCTAATTTAAGGAAGTTTATCAATTTCTTAGCACCATATTACCAAACTATAAAACCAGCGTCAAGGAGACTTGAAATAAATCAAGTTTCGGATGTGTTCTTCATAGGAGCGTTTTATCAGCATAGTGTATATGATAAGGATCAGGGCAGACAATGGTTGCCTCATTGGCACACCTCACACTCGTCTATAATATTCATTTCTGATTGTAACGTTTGTAGATTACATGTATATATTTAACGTTTCGAACAAAAATGCTTAACATCATATGGGATTCATCCTATAACTCCTTGTATTCAGCTAAAAACCGTTTAAATTATTCAAATACATCTGTCACAGGGGTATAAGTATGCATAAGTATGACATATAAGCTAGCTCATCTGTCACTTCTATTAACTTATATTTCTGAACAAAATCTATAATACGATAGATGTTAATTAGTGTATGGTCAAAAAATAGGAAGAATCTTTGAAAACTTCTTAAGTATGCAAAGACAGTAATCTGAAGTATGTAGGTAAAACGATACGCCAAGTAATATTTAGAAGATGGAGGCATAAAAATGCACCTAAATATGATAACACCTAGAAGTATGTCCTAGCAAGACGCTCAAAACTACCTGGTCAATATCTAAATTTGAAGGTTGTAAACATATTTCCATATCGCTAGGCATAATATTCATTAAGGCACCAGCCATTAGCAGGAAAATATGATAAGATGGAACGTAATATTTATGTATTCAGAATGAAATATAAAATTTATGACAAAATAGCAAATATTTTTTGTTTTATTTTTTCAGTTTTAATTTTAATTGTCCTACTTCTTTGAGTTGGTCTTCAATGTTTTGCAATGTTTACTCAATAAGGCTTCATTTAAAATTTATTTCATTCTATACATAATGGCTTATAATTATTCTAAATTTAAGTTGTCATATTATCTATTTATGCATGATGCCTATTCGCGATTTCTTTGATTTCCATTTTTCTTCACTATCATAAGCTCTCTAATTCCAAACTTCTTTGTTATTTTGACCAATTTTTATGACATGATTAATCTCAAATGTTGAGTTTTGATGCTCATTACTGTCCTTCTTGCTGTGAATTTGAACGCATTTTTCTTGTGCGGGCAATTGATAGCACTCTTACGTCGGTAAAATATTGTATCCTTTACATATCTAGGTGCACTGATAATTGGCCTTGATTGATGGGTTTTCACATATCCCTTAATTTTGAAGCCCTCCATTAGCTACTTGTCTAATTAATCTCAGTTCTTCAATTTCATTCGCGGTTAGCGAGTTGATCTAATTTTAGTAATTATTACAGCATCAGTAAACTTTCTTATCTAGTCAGTCAAAATTTATTTATCTATAGACTTAGATAGTTGTAAGTTGTTGGATGATAATAGGATTGATGTGGATTCAGATATGAATTTATGTAATTCACTGGCTAGAGAAAGCAACTTATTTGTTTAATAAAATTTTCTATGCTTATATTGCCTCTGGCAATTTTTCAAATAGATATATTTTGAGTAACTATGATTAAAAGTATGGAGAAGCAGACGTTCCCAGGTTCGAGCCCTGTCCGCGGCAAATTTTGGCCAGCGCGTGATAAGTTCCCAATAAGGCTGAAACCGGTCTACTGGATGAATTGCCTTTTCTACACTATACAATTCTTAGTTTATTCTGACAAATGTAAGTACCTAATGGGTCAGGTGTTTATATCAAGTTCGCATCCTTGGTTATAGTAAGTTTGGAGAAGTTGGGTACATGTGTGCGTATTTAAATATTTTACTTAACCAAATGACTAGTCTTAAAAAGTATCGGTTAATTGACCTTTTGTCCATGTTTATTCTATAATTCTGAAATTCGTCTGAAAATTTGGTACACATGAATTTAATTAAAGATGTGTATATTGGTCGTAACTTGCATATGTTTTTGTTGAGTAAATATTTTAATTGTTTAAAAGTATATTGTATTAAATTTTACAAATTGAATTGTGCCCAGGAAGGAAGCTATTTGTGGTGTTTTTGTGTTTTCTGCGTACATTTTGTGTGGAAAAGTATGGACCTAGCTCTGATGATGGATCGAGAAATTCGAATCCGAAACATTGGCATATCGGATTATAGTTTCAATAAAATAGATTTCAATGCATTATATAACGGAGTCATGTCTAAAATTATAACCAGCCTTTACAGGTCAACTAAAATGAAATCAGTTTGAATGCTTATGGAAGGATGGTAAAATTTACCCCAATACATGGAAATTAGTAAATAGTGACAGATTTTGAGTGGACTGGCGATTGATTCCTGACATCCGACAAAAGGATTGTCTGTGTGATTAAGTTGGTATTAACATTTGAAATAGAGAGATTTTCCTTATTGGTTCGATTTACCATTCGCGAAATTATTGGGGCTGGCGAGTTGCCTCTAATTGGTAGATTTAGGAAACTATTTCTGTTGGCATCCTCTTTTAAACGTCTCTGTATGGTCTGGTGTTTACATCTATGTACTGTTTTGAGATGTTGTGCCCTAGCAAAATATACATAAATGGATCCTAACTTTCAAATGTTACATCAACATAGCAGTAAATTCAACTGTCCACAACACGCAAAATTCAACAAGATTTTTTAGATTATCCAACCAAGCACAATTATCTTTCAGACCAGCAAGAGCAAACATTGAACAAGACAAGCAACACACTGAAATTTAAAAAAACTGCAAAAGTAGCTAGACTTTCATTATTAGAATTGTTCGAATTCGCACAACAAGATGAGCAATTAATAATGCACTCTGCACAATTTTTTTTGTTACCATAGGGAAAATACACTACTTATGAGCAGTGTGACACAACAGACAACAGATTAAAAACATTTCATCACAACAATTATAAGCAAGTAACAAAAAAGTGATTAGACTTTTTATAACGACGCAGTTTATAACTTTACGGGTTTACTTTATAACAATTACCGACGTTCCATAGATAAGGGTGGCTCATATATTTGCGTTTGCGTGTGTATTCTAATTGCATCTTCAAATAAAAATGAAAACTATTTACTTTCAAGGCATAGAGGTTATTTTCACTGCAATAATATCGCTTAAATTTCCAAGTCAGATGCACAAATTTATTACTCGTCAAACCATTATTATATGGTGAAATTCTGTATCTAAAATTTCAAAGAAAGTGAGAAGGTTAAGATAACATATTTAAAAGACAGAAGGTTGAATCGAATTGACTTCAAAAATATTCCACTGTAATGGATATTCTAAATTAGGCAAAGATGTTGGATAATACGAAAGAGAATCGAAAATTCATGATAAAACAAAACTTCTAACAAAGCAAGAAGTAAAATCGGTAGCATGAAAATGCCACAAGCGGACTATTTTAAAATAATAATAATAAAACATGCGTGTAGTTTTAGAAAAATTCAATATATTGGGAACTTAGCTTCAAAACCAAAAGGAGAATATTAAACCCTTAAGAATATCATGTGGATTTAAAATACTATATAAAAAACTGTCAAATCTCGTAAGTAGATAAAATAAAGCGCCAAATTTAGATAAGAAGAGGTGAAAATAGAACAATATTTATTATAATCAAGTCTTCGATCATATTATAAACATGGCGATAACCGAGTCTACGGTATATGGAATATTTAAATGAGCTTTATTCTTATCCAGCCCTAAAATGATCTGTGGTTTTGATTTTAACTTTTTTTATTGACCTAATTAATGCTCTACAATTAATAGCTTGAAACTAACATCAACCGATCTACTAGGAATAAGCAGTTATAATTAACGCATAGTAAATAATTTCAAATAGGACATTAGGATATGCCAAATTTGGTACAAACAAATAACATAGTTTCAAGTACACCTAAATTGCATACCTACTGGAAATGCATTAATAACAGCCGGTGCTACGCCAAAAATTATCTATTTACTTGGCCAAAAATGTGGCAGTTTTGGAAGGTGCAATCTCATTTTCTTACGTATATTAAAGCAGTATTAAATATAACTTAATTTATTACCTTTATAAAATCAACTGCTAAGCCAAATCACTATAAATAGCATATACCGAGCCTGTAAACAGTACCGCCACGATGACTTCAGAGATGGACGGGATGTCAATCAAACTGAGAATATAAAACCTTCCGAACAACTGTTACTCCAACAAATCCTTACTTTGTGGACTTTATCGACAATAGTTATCATATTTTCGTAGTAATCACGGAGCAAGCCTTTTTTATATATTCGCTCTAAAGGTTATTATATAAATCGAGGCTTTGATTTTGATATGAACACCATCCTATTATATATAAACGTTTGCCAGTAAAAAAGAAGCTTTGAATAATATAGAAAAGGTAATTTATCCATGTTAAAACCCTGTCCATGACAAATTCTGGAATGTTCGTGAAGAGTTTCCAAATTGGACGAAACCGGTCTACCTGGTGAATTTCCCTGTCTGTATTATACAGTGCTTAGATTAAACTAGTAAATGTTCGAATATAATCGGGCTGGTGTTTATATCAAGATCGCAAACTTGAACGAAATAATTGATATCACTTTCTGCGAAATCAATGGTCATTCAATTACATTGTGATAATGTTTGTTGTAAATGTGAATCATATTAAACAAAATGAACTGTAAATTGTATCTATACATTTAAATTATAAATAAACATTAAAACATTATTAAAATAACATTAACAACAAAAAACAAGTAATAATACTACTGCTATTACTACCACTATTACTATTATTACTACTACTACCAACACTATTATTATTACTAGTAATATTATTATTACTACTACTACGACTATAATTACTAATATTTGTACTGCTGCTACTCATAATAATGATAGTAATGTTTAATACAGTTCGTATTGCGTTTATTTTATACTACATTTCGAGGTTTTATTAGAATTAAATGTAAGCTAATAATTACGTTCGGTACAGATTTAAAGTAAAAGATGTAACTTCATGGTGCACTGCTAAAAATGGCAAATAAGTTGCTATTATTAAAACAATGACTTTTCGGACGACGTTTGCTAAATATCAGCCAGCATCAGTGTACTGATAAGTCAATAACCGTTTAATAATGTCGACTGCCTTTGATTGGATAAAAAATTATAATCTTCATTCATGTGATCAAAGGTTATAGCATAAATAGTCTTTATAGAATCGCAAAATTAACTTTAGACGTAGGACACGTGGCTGACCATTTAGACAACAAAATTAGCTAAATAAGAGGCCAAATTAATTTAACAACAATTTATATGCATGAATAATAAGATGTATGTCAGTGATTAAGTGTTTGTAACGCGTTATTCAAATTTCACATGATGGGACCAGTTATTAAAAAAATCATTTAATTTCCCGTTTTTTTACTACACTGGACATAAATCTAGAGTGCCCATCTGTAGAATTATAATTATTTTGGCTAATTCCTATTTCAATGAAATATTATAAATGTCAAGGAAATTAATTTTGTGATTAACAATCAATGGAACGGTGACTAATTTCTACGTTTATGATAAATTTCGCTAGACTAAATGACAAAAATACATAGAATACATTTTTCTCTGATTACTCAAGGATAACTAACAAGGCAAGCAAAGAAAAAACAGCGGTAGGCTTTTGCTATATGAAGTTTTCTGGCAATATTTAAGTAAAAGCGTGTACATATTGTTAACGGCAGCGATTGCGCAGAAACTCCGAGTATGAAAGAACTAAAAAAGAGCCTAAATGCAGCATTCTACAAATACAAACATGTTAACACATAAGAACTATAAGAGATGTATAGCAAGACAGCGAACCAATTTCTTCAGGATTCAAATTCCAGAACAGGCCAGTTATGATGAAATTAGTGAGTTTTAGGTTGGGCTAATTCGGTATAGCAGATCAAATCAAATTTCTGTCTCATAAAATTTTTAGCTTAAACCTACATCATATATGTTTGTATGTAATTAATGTACGTACAGATTCTGTAATGGACTTGGTGAGTACTTATTAAGGATAAAACTGGTCTACGTAAAAAATGCAGTTTCAATATTAACGTCATTTTTAGTTTTTACAAACGATATATATATATATATATATTTATACATCCATATTTTTGACAGTATACATTCTTTTTATTTTAAAATTTATATGTTGGAGGCTTTAATTTTTTACCAGCTTTGTGTATTTATGGGATTTTATTTTTAGGCACAATCAATTTTTCGTGCACTATATATATATATATATATATATATATATATATATATATATATATATATATACCATTCATAAAACCTAGACTAGATTTTAACTTCAGCTCATTTTATGTGAAAACAGCTTCAAAAGTTTTTGCGCGTACGCTGAATAAATTATAAAATTATATATATTTCGTTTCTGAAATCAGATTGAAAGTTCCTACGAGCATTATGGAACTGTTAAATACAAGTATGTATTAGGTGTTGTGAACCTAGTAACAAATTAGTTCAGTTGTGACCAGAAGGATAAACCAAAGGCAGCATGAACGGAAAGTATAATCTCATGCACATTCGTTTCGTGCTTACTGGCGACTCATCAGTAGGAGCCGGTATTACGCCCTTTAACCACTATATATTTGGGTGAAGAATGTGGAATAATAGGACGGTACAATCTCCTAGACGAATGTGTAAATCTGCAATAGTGAAGCTGACATCATATAAAGTCTACGACAATGCGACTTCAACGCTAACTCACACTATATAATATATATACCGAGTCTGTAAAAGGTACTAACACTATGGCTATTGTGTTAGTAACCGATACCAACATTATTTACTGAAACGAGGTACATGGATACTAACACTATGGTTTCCGAGTCGGTACATGATACCAACCTGATGGATATCAATTTATGCTATAGTTCACCGAAATTGAGAATTACAACAATTTCTGAACACCTGTTACTCCAGTAAATCCATACACTCTGGCCTTGATCGATATCAGTTATCACATTTCGCGGTAAGCATGACATCACTCAATTCAATATATAACAGTTAAATACTGTTTGTTGTGGAGACCTAATATATATGCAAGTATGTATTAGGTGTTGCGAATATAGTAACAAATTAGTTCAGTTGTGAGCAGAAAGATAAACCAAAGGCAGCATGAACGTAAAGTATAATCTCATGCACATTCGTTTCGTGCTTACTGGCGACTCATCAGTAGGAGCCGGTATTACGCCCTTTAACCACTATATATTTTGGTGAATAATGTTGGTATCAGTTACTAACACAATAGCCATAGTGTTAGTATCCTTTACAGACTCGGTATATATATTATATAGTGTGAGTTAGCGTTGAAGTCGCATTGTCGTAAGGCTATATGATATTAGCTTCATATTCCAGGTTTACACAGTCGTCTAGGAGATTGTACCGTTCTATTATCCCACATTCTTCATCCAAATATATAGTGGTTAATGGGCGTAATACCGGCTCCAACTGATGAGTCGTCAGTAAGCACAAAACGAATGCTCATGAGATCATACTTTCCGTTCATGCTGCCTTTGGTTTATCCTTCTGGTCACAACTGGTCACAAACATAATACATAATTGCATTATAGAACTGATTGCACCTTCATAATCTAGGCGATTTTGGCTTCAAACGTCTTGTTTAACCGAGTTTTCTTAAGTCGTTAATTGTGGCGCAGGTATTGTGTTTAGCTGACGAGCGAAATTTTGTTTAAGAGAGTTGATTCCTAAAAACAGCCGACTTTGTGCGATATGCTTAAAAACAACTACTAAAATAAATGCCAGAATCCTTAAGAAATGCTGCCTTTTCGTTTTATCTGCTAATGTTCCCCCCGATTGCGGCACAGACAACAACAAAAACGCTTTTCAACCCAACCTAAACTCTTTACCATGTAGAGCAAGCTATTAAGATAATGTCTTGGTTATGAGTGCAAAGAATGCTAAAGTTGAGCGCTTAAGTAAATGAGAATGTTATCTAGGTAGAAAATACAAATTAAGCTCATTGCACAACGAAAACAAGAATTAACCTCAAGTAGATGTAAGAAAACTAGAGCAATCTTCTTTCTGACAAAAATATGAAAATATTCTGAAATGAAATTTAATTGATCTAAGTGGACCAAATTAGAATTTGCTTTAGAGGAAGATAAGTTCCTCGATGCACCATGCAGGTATTACTATAAGTGACATTGTAGGCTTCCGTAGAAATCATCATATGGTCTCCGTAAAACCTATGTAGATCTCAAAACTAGGCACCAAATACTAGGTAGCTCGGCTTACAATAATACTCGTATTGTAGTAAGACAACAAGTTAAGCGCAGGCTAAAAGTAAATCTTGAAGTCTTTTTTTATCAGAAAATCCTTAGGAATGAATAAAGCGCTCGCATCATGTAATAGCCGATGTGTGCTTCAACTTATTTGGCTGACATGTCCGAGAGAATTAAAAATTAGCCAAAAGGCATATCAGTAAAAATTATCTAATAACCGATAGAATGCGTTGTCTTCATAGGTGGGCTTAACATTTTAAATTTATGTTTTCTTGAGCAACTGTATCAGTCCTAATTCACAAAGGTATGCCTGTATCAACAGTATGACTCGTTAATTTCATATAACCATCAGAGTTAGAAATTTGTAATTCAATCTTATCTCTTAAACTTAACAAAGATGCAGGACACAATGATTTGCTTCCGAGCTTATTTAATGATGGGGCCGGAATACTTTCTGGAGCTTTGTCTGACCTATATAGTACTATATGTCATGAGGAGAACATTTCGCTTTCTCGGAGTGAGTCGACCATTATTCTTATCTTCATAAAAGATATTCATAATTTGTGTGAAAACCATCGTAGTTTAAGCTTGACTCCAGTCGTACCTAAGTCATTTACTTCCATTATCATACACTGTCTTATAGCTTCGCGTGAATCACATACTAGAAGAGAACAAGCCGGATTCCAGTCCGAACGACCTTGTATAGATAATATTTTTACCCTAAGGCAAGTTCTTCAACAGTGACATCAATATAATTGTCCCACAATAAACGTCTATCCAGACTTCAAGTGAGCAATTTACTAAGTCAATCGCAATGTGTTGTTCGATATTGTGTAAAATAAAGGTGTGGCCAACAATTTTCAAATATTGTACGCGCTCTCTATATAAAAACTTATTACTACGTTATAGTCTACAAACAATTAACACACAACAATGTTACCTACATTGGTGCTCCGCTGAGCTGTTTGAATTCCGCATTTTTGTTCAATTTTGTCTCAAGTGCAATTATGAACAGCAATCTTCCTCACGTTCAGGATGTATATGTCAAAGTTCGCCCGAGCGGTTTAATAGTCGATCTTGACTATGTAAACGATATTGTGTTATTAGTCGACAATCGATATTCTGATCAGGCCATCAGGAATAGATTGACAGTCACTGTTTCGTCTTTCGGAATGAAATTCATACCCTCCAACTGTAAGATACTTATACAGTATCACTCATGACTCACTCCATTTCTGCGACCACTAATTGATGATCTGGACGAAGTTGACAGGTTTACATACTTTGGTAGCTCTATCAAAAATTCAGATAAAATGACTTATGAACTGAGTATGAGTATCGCAAATGCCAGCATGGCTTTCTCCAACCTTCGCCATTTATGAAGTAACTCGAGTATTCCACTTTGCTTTAAAGGTCTTGTGCACAATGCATCTTTATGTGCCGTTTTATTATAACCACGAGAGACTTGATTCCTTCGGGTTGATCCTTTAAGACGCTTACAGACACTTGGTCTTCTTTGTTTGAGATGCATAGCACGTGTAGGTTACCAACAACGAATTACCAACGCTGACGTCCGTAGACGTACATTTTGAGCGGCCAACAAATGCTGCTTATTAGGAGAAATGCAATTATGATCAGCTGAGGTGCTTCGGTCACGATTTGCGTATGCGTTCAATTCGATTGGCCAGTAGGGCATTTTTATCTCACTCACTGCCAGATTGGTGTAAGGAACAAGGTGGACATGTTTTGAAATTGCGGAAACAGCTAAAGTCGACTACATTCATATTGAGTCTATGTGCGCATTAAAATACTTGTTTGGAAACCCTGTGTAATATGGCATGGATTCGAGCTCAATGACGATCTTGTTGTAAAATTCTCGTAGAGATATCTCCGCATTTTTTTTATTTTGGCAGTGTTAGCTGAGTGATTTGGTTTTGTATATGATGTGATACAGAAAATACCGCAAGGAAGCAGTAAATCCGATGACGTCATTCCCTTATAGCTGACTTGGAGATGAAGAATTTTTTTAGAGGTTTAGTCTGACTCACTTCTGTTTGGTATCTCGCTTTCTTACAATAATTTGTTTACCTAGTCAATTATTTGCCAATATTATCACTTATTTAAAAAAAATATTATTTTTGTTGTTATTTTTCGTATAGTTTTATGGCTGTGATATATTCGTTACTAATGGGTTATTTTATTTATGTGTTCTTGTAATATATATATATATATATATATATATATATATATATATATATTTTATGCATTGTGGTTTGATCCACACTAGTCAGCTTGCCTCGTACTCTGATGATGATCATGAAAGGTCGAAACGCGTCAGTACGTGTGACAGACAGTGGTTTTGCTATATTCATAGACGACTGGTTAAATACAATGGGTTTAGTGCTAAATTCAAGCTTGCAAACTTGATTTTAAAAATTTTACTTTTACCCTTGCTATCAATTATTGTTTATCTGTATTATCTAAATATGTGTCGATAGCTGAAAAAAAGTTAATTTTCGTGACTGCATACAAATTGTGTAGCCGACATTTCAAGTCCTGTACGATTTATGCGAGACTTATTCGTGCAAGCTGCATTCATATTTTTTTCTGTCTATATATATATATATATATATATATATATATATATATATATATATGCATTAACAGCCTTTCTTGGAATAGGGTGACCTCGGTACATCAATAGATTATCGTTGCCATTTTCCCCATTGATTAAAATTTACGAACAAAACAACGTACTCCATGGAATAACATTTATTAATAAATCTTATTTCTACCAGTATCTACAGGCATTATTCTGGATTCGTTTGTATATTCGTTCATCCAATCCCAAATGTACATTTCTCGTAACCAATCCCCCCTTCGTTAAGTAAGTCTTTGATTTGCGCGATTTAGACCACTCCTTTTGCGCAATTTAGACCACTTCTTTTGCGTAACATCATTTGGTGTGTCATCGCTTTCCTTGCAATTGCGTCCGTAATTGATGGGTGTGTCGTATTTTGCGAAATTTTGGCTATTTTTGAAAGCCTGTCATATAGGCCTGGATGTGCTATTGCATAAAAGTTTTCCATTTGAACCAGTGGACTGGTGCCTATATGAATCCGATAAGAAAGAGTCATGAAGTTGGAACTAGATCTGGACATTTGGCAATATCTCCTCCTTTGGTGGGGAATGTTGCGAGCAAGTTATTCTCTTTTTCGAAAATCTACAAAATTTATAACCAATTGCCAAAGGGGCTTAGAGAAACGCCTCCATCTAAGATGTCTTTTAAATTTTTATCTACTGAACTAGAAAAAGTCTACAATCCTGCTGATATTTTTTATTTTGATTATGATAATACTTTCTCATGGTTGAATAAAAGACAAGGATAATTGTTATCGGAACAGAATTTCTTGAGATTTTTATTTCCAAGTTTTGTATTATTAAAATTGAAATGTTATGCATTATATCATCATGTTAGTCAACAATACATACAATCAATTGCTAGTCATGGTTCTCATTTTTTTGCATAATGTTACACTCAAATTATACCTTAATTTTTCCTATTTTGATGATGAATCTATTATTCCTTACAGCCGAACTTTCTGATATTGATATATTGTACAGTACAACTAGTGAGATTTACTTATCTACATGAGACTAATTGCACATTTTTATGTGATGTGATAATTTTTTTTATATTGTACATTTTCCAATTTTATTATTTGATGGAACGTGTGTGGCTTGAATCCAAATAAAGATATTTTATTCTATTCTATTCTATTCTACAAATATAAATTCTCCAGGTGTCATGGTGTCAGCTAAATAACGGCAGATCTTGGATGGCTATTTAGCATGTCAATTCTTAAAATATGCCAAATATTTTCTACCTGAAGAAAAAACTAATCAGAAAACGTAAATTGGTATATATCTAAAAATTGGTTGTAGTGTGCTGTAGAGCTAGCGTAGTGGCCTGTCTTAGACTCCGAAGCTAACGTAGTCTGGTTTGAGCATCGGTCACTGACACTTCTATCAAGTACTTCGCGGTTTGTTTTTCACCTTTGTGCATCGTTTAGTTTATACACACTTTATATATATATATATATATATATATATATATATATATATATATATATATAATAAATCGAGACATTAAACTCGAATTCAATATACATACAAAATTCGTTTGATGGACGGTGGTTTCTGCTACGTCGTGTGAAACTTTTGATGTAATGGGATTTGTGTATATATGAAGCTGGCAAAGGGGATTTAAAAAAAAAACATCAAATATGTTTCACTTTAAAGAAAGGCCGATCAAGAATGCAGACTAGTATAAAACTAAAATTTGCATGCAAGGCGTGGAGCTGGTGGCATAGGGATTAATTGCGAAGTTCGGAACCAAATTCATGTGGTTAAAATTTGATTTTCAACAGAGTGGACTACTATTGATGAGAGTTCAATAAAGACGAAACTAGTATTGTAGTCGATTTTTATGTGTTATTTTTCGCAAAGTTTGTTTCATAACGTATATATATATATATATATATATATATATATATATATATATATATATATAAGTAGGGGGTCATTTCTGTGTTACCATTTGTTTGACGATTGAGAAAGCTATGAGGACTCTCTTTGGAACTAAAGATCGGAAATTCAAAGCAACGCTAAAAGGTCTGGAGGGAAATTGATAAATATCTCAACATCTATGAATCTGCACAGCCGAAAGTGCTTTGTCATTTAAAGTAAAGTTAAAATGGTTTCTTCGTATTGGCGGTTAGCAAAAATTAGTGATCTCATTTTGCCTTGTACGCACTTATTTTGAATTTCCAGAGAAAATTAATATTTCTGAATGCTTATAGTTCGCTTATGTCATACTGTACATTAATCAATCTGTGATTAATTTAAATTGTTCGTGTCACATTAATAACCTTACCACTAAATTCGGCTAGTGCAATCTGATTCTAAACCATCCTTCCTTGCACTAAATTATTTTTTAACCTAATCATCTATGCTTGTCGTTTTCATCATAAACCAAGTATAGAGGCAAAGTGGCCATGAAAATTGAGCAAAAGTGTGATCGTTGAGGCCGCCTGATTGACGCTTATCCATACTTCAAATTATTAGGCACGTGTAGACTTTCCAACAGCATTTCCTCTGTTTTAACCGCTACAGCGGTGAAGCGCATTACATTCATAAAGATAATCCCGACTGAAATAATTGAGTCTTTAGCGAAAACTGCGATTTACGCGAACTAGTCCAGTAAGCATCATGTGAAATTTGTCTTCTACATTTAAGCTTTACACGCAATAATAAAGTAAGGTCAATTAATTCTTAAATTGCATATTTTATGCGTGTTACGAGAAAAAAAACCCTATTGATATAATCATTTGAAAAAAATATATATGAAATATACTTTAGGAATGAGATCCATAATAAAATTTATTGCACCATTTCCATCTGAAAAGGTAAGAGGTGATTTCATGAGATAAATGCACGGGTCTATTTACATTTGGTGCTCAATATTGAACAAACGAATATATCTAGCAACTCGAACGTGTTCCAAACAGTCTGAGTCCGAAACCCACTATTGAACGCCATCCGCCTGTTTATATCTCCAAAGCACGTTTAAATAAGGTAATGCGTGAGTGGACACGGTTCAGTATATACTTAAGTCGATGTTCACCAGGCCTCACCCAATAATCAAGGAAGGTCCCATATTTTTTATTATCAACTACAACGGGATTCATAAACCACTTTACACTGATCGATTGAAGCTTGCATTTGAATTCCTTTTTTGAACCCTAATTGCATCAGGAAGTGATATCGAACAAGAACAAGTGTTATCATCATGTCGACCGACAACTGGTACGTCAGAACATCATAAACACAGTGACATTACATGAGCTAATTCTGAACATGCTCAAGAACAGAGAAAAAGATCCCGTTGATTAGTTAAATTTAATCTTGACGTGGACAATTTTAATTTGTCGGCGGGTTATGTATTACGGAACAGCCCATTAAGAGGTCCGGATACATCAGTCGGTAGAGTATCAAGCATTTAATCTAAGTGTCCAGGGTTCGAGTTATTGTTCTGATGCCAATCTAACACAAACAGCACAATTGAATCCCTTCTTGGTCGTTAATCTAATAGACCTTTTCTAGCCATAAAGTTTTCAGCACTTCTAATAAGCTTTACGTAGTATGAAGGATACTTGCTATTGTGACATTTTTGTAAATCACTATGTTTTTATAAAACAATATCGAGAAACTAAAACCCATAATTTGATTTACACAAGAATATATGTTGAATTAATGTCTGTTATCACCTCCCGCGCAACCAGTGTTCGTTTAATTATACAAATTTTCGTATTAATATCACTTTACAACATAGTATGGTACCTATTCTATAATTGACGATAGGGTTGTTTATTTGGAAAATTAGGTCGAAAGCGATGCCTTATAGACCCTACATAAAGTAAAATTCAATAATATAACTTCAGTATCTAACTAACAATTGTGTTTAGTATGTGGGTCAGTGGTTTGAGCAACAGATTCCGAACAGTTCTTTAAATCAAGTTTGCGAACTTGAAGTAAACACAAATCCCATTATATTAAACCTGTCGTCGAAAAGCCTAGCAAAACTTCCGCCAGTCGCACGCAATGACGGGTTTTGTTCCTCCATAATCATAATCAGAGTATGACGGCAAAGTGACTAGCTAGGATCAAACCGCATTGTATATATATGGAAAGCAAACGTAGATATGCGGCTCTCACATCTAGCAGTCTCGCATACATTGTACTTGACTGGAAATGTCGGCTGGACAATTTCTATGCACTCACGAACATTAACTGTTTGCAGATTTCTGTCAAATACACATATATAGGCAATACAATTGAGTAATAATTGAGTTCGCGGGTGGTGGTAACAAGTACTTAAATCAAGTTTGCGATCATGCAGTAAACACCAATCACAATTCCGAACAGATCTGCCCAGGTTCGAACCCTGTGATCGGGTGATTCTGGAGAGTACGTGCTAAGTTCCCAATAAGGACGAAACCAGTCTACTGGGTGAATTTCCTTTTCTAAATTATACGATGCTTAGTTTATACTGACAAATGTATGTAAATAATGGAACAGGTGTTTGCATCAAGATCGAAAAAACATTTTTTAATTACTATTTTTAAAATATCACATTATATTATAAATAAAACAGGCTTATTAGAGGCATAACAAAATGAAACTTAAGAACAAAGTGACTTCACTTTATTATGACACAAACACGATGCGAGCACTATGTGGGACTGTATATATTAAGAAATAAACTTCTGTGACTTTTTAAATTCTGTAAGTAAATTTAAACTATGCGCATGATGAAATACCTAATAAATATGACACCAAATAACAGTGTGCTTTATCAAACAACAGTTATGTTGTCATGTAAGAATATTGGTTGACAAGTCATCAACTTTCTGCATTTTTATAGCCATAAAGAGACTGAAAAAAGCCTTGATGAATTAACTGATTAACCCAAATGAACACTGTCATTAATTTAACAAAATGGCCACGAATAAATAGTAATATTTCGCAAAAACATAGTTCTACAAACGTTCAATCATCGCGATATGCGTTCGCGGATGGTTGCTTTTCACCATCAGTTTTGCAAAGATCCGATTGATTCTAATTTCCAAGTACGCATCGAGTTTTGTTTCTTATTGTCTGGGTGCGGATAAGTCCCTTTCTTCCGAAGGCTTCAACATCGTCCATATTAACCACTGGAAATGAGGCACGATCTAATCTTCGTAACTTATTTCCAGTAGTTAGTAAGAATGATGTTGAAGCCTTCGGAAGAAAGGGACTTATCCGCACCCAACCAATAAGAAGACAAACTCGATGCGTACTCAAGTAAACCAAATGACAAACGAACGCGAATCGCGAAGATTATATATATATATATATATATATATATATATATATATATATATTATATAGTTGCACAATTGCAGAAATCTCAAATTCCCCGTATACGAAATCTCATTAAGTGTGCAGAACGTTAGCGGGAAGGGGAAAGAGTAAATAATATGTGTGGCATAACTATACTGTTGAAATGTCACGGTAATTATATTTAAAATTCAAAACTGGAAAATGCCCAACAAACATTATTGTTTACACAAATGATGTGAGTATGCTGCAATGAAGTTTACCTTATAGAAAGAGAACGACGCTTAGATTATGACCAAATAAATAGAGAAAGGAAGAGTTAGAAAGGGTAAAATATAGGTAACCTACATAAAATGTACACAATAACTCTTATTTTATAGAATTTATTGTATATAAATATACGTCCATCAATATAAAATTATATATATATATATATATATATATATATAGAGAGAGAGAGAGAGAGAGAGAGAGAGAGAGAGATAGAGAGAGTGTTTGTGAGCATTATACTGTGATTGTGTGATTAGATGCCTGATGAAGAAACGGGAAATAACGTTCCGAAAGGTGGCCAGTCAACGGAGATTAAATCGTGCCTGATTTACAAAGGTTAGTGCGATTGATGTTGAAGACTTTGGAAGAAAGGGACGAATCTGTACCCATCCAACAAGAAGAAGAACTCGATGCCTACTTGAAATGGGGATAAATCGAATCTTTGCGAAACTGCTAGTGCATCCTGCGGACGCAAATCGCGGAGGTTCAAAATTCGAAGCTCGCACTACGCAACCATTCAAGAAATATAGTTCTATATATGTAGAATTAAAAATGCTTATAATGAGAGACTTTGCAAAATGTGCTATGATATATATATATATATATATATATATATAAATAAATATATATATATATATATATATATATATATATATATATATATATATATATATATATAAATGAAAAACAAACAAATTTAAACTTAAAGAGTTTTAAATTAAGGATCAATCAATAGCTAGTGTGCATCACTTCCAATTCATGGTCAAATCCCGAATACGTTTTTTCTGTTTGCATAAATCGTGCTATAGTTTTTATCCTCAGAACTCATTTCGTTTGTTTGAATTTTATATTTCTCTTAAATGCAATTTTGAAGAACATATTTGTGTTGTATTATTTATTCTTCCACTAAAAATAAAATGTTCTCTCTTTCGTGTATAAGTAATTTAGTCATTTGTTACAAAAAGGAAACATGTGTATTTAGGTCCAGAAGAAAAATTCGTTTGTATAAACATCCCATTTAAATCAGACGCTTTTGTCCGCACAGCGCAGAATAAATGTTATAGCAAAACTAACACGTATATTTAACACAGCTACCTACGAGTGCTGTTTAAGGTAAAGAATTTGACTTTACCGGCCATTGAAACGTCCCAGCCGATAATATCGACCTCAAATATTATTAATCAATATCCATGCGCTAGATTTCGATAAATAGGCATAGGCCGATCGAACAGGGTGTTAATTACTCGAATGAAATTACATTGCATCTTAAACGTCAGCTTCAAAATCAAATTGTGGATACACGTCTGCGATTGCGCAACATACGTATGTTCTCCAGACGTGGCATTTGAGATAATTACTAAACGCAATATCTGAAATGAGGCTATGTGGATAATTGTACTGTAGTCCGAATTATGAAAACAATTTAACTTAAGTTGATGCAGGCAGATGATAGTTTGATAACTTTTTTAAACATCTCACCATGTTTAAATGATCTGTTTGTTTCACCTCTCAGTGTATTTATATGTTCATTTGTAGAGACTTACGTAGAAAATGAGAATTAATCTTTTTTTGGTACCTGGATTAGTTTCTTTTTTTCTTTACAAATGGTAAGGTATTATGAATACAAAATATAATAATTCTAATTATTCGACTGTTCTTAATATAAGATATTTTGAATAATTAAATATAAAATAATTCATGTTGTCCAGTATTGAATAAGGTATTCAGTTTAACTGTATGCTTCCGCGCTAGATAACATACATTTATTTGCATATACGACGAAATATTTTTATGATAAACTAAATGTAAAACTGAAATAATATGGTCTAAAAATTTGTATAAAGTTTATCGTGCACTTTCTCAGCATGGTTTCAAATTGTCAGTTAATAAATATAAATCACATTTACGTTTTATTTAAAGTTACTTTCGTTTTTCAAATAAGTAAAAATGGAATATGACCACAAATAATCGTGTCAATCTCGTTTCATTATTTTAAATATATATTGTCTAGTAAAAAATTTATGATTTTTTGTTTATATTAGCCTTTACATAAACTAAAAATGTCAACTTGGGATTCTCTAATGAAGCTCTACTTCGTTATATATATATATATATATATATATATATATATATATATATATATATATATATATATATATGTTTGTGTGCGTGTTCGTTTGTGTGTTCTTTTGTGTGTTTGCAAGCATGCATAGTACGGCCGAAAGGCTGGTAGTTACGATGATTAGGGGCCGGTAATCAATTATGTATTTAGACAACGTTAATTAACATTTACATCCAGCTTTTTTGCTGCCCACAACACTCCAAACGAAATGTATTCCAACACACTTCATACAGTATTCCTTGACGCGAACAGTGCAAGTTTTCACTTATTCTCTTCAGCAGTTTACTTGACGACTTAATGTTGAAATTTATGCGAATTTAATGCAAGAGAATAAAATTCATAGTTGAGTTATCCTATTTTTTATACAGGAGATGGAAAATAATTTTTCAGATGTACCTAGTTAAAGGAATGATGTAAGCAGCTACTTTTAGGATAATTGTGTAATATATCAGGTATCAGGACAAGCCATCTTTGAGAAGAGTCTGAGATTTGCCTTCATTCTGATCGCTCGAAAATTCGGAAAAGCATGCGCAGTTCAGCGTATATACAAATAAAAATAATGACACGTTCGAAAGACTTGTATCACGCTCGATCACGTGCATACGACACTTAACATATATCCGTAATTCGTAGGGATTTAAGCTAGCGCCAACTGCAGTCACTACCAAGTTATCGCTCTATGCTACTCTAAGCTCCAATATCGCAACGGAACTGGCGAACGAAAATTTTTCCATAATAAACGAGGCGACAAAACGGGAATTCTGTTTCAATAAACTTTTAACAATTCACACCATGCATAATTTATCTTGTATCAAAACTGGTATGCTAGGTGATGTGCAATTCCAGTTTTACAACAAATCTCCATATTGGCCACTCTTGAATTCTGGGTATGTTGTTGGTGACCCCGCCGCCATTTGGGAGTCTTCTGTGAATCCCTTCATGTCTGTACCGACATCGATTAAATGCAAAGTTTAATCGGCCATGATCAGTGAAGTGCGTCCTTACATATCAAGCAGCTATTACGTTTTGCTTGGCCAAATGCTCTGACAGAGCTCTGATTACTCGAGAATTATAACTTAATTACTCGTAAATTGTATCGAGTAAAAAGGATTGGATTATAAAAGTCACCAATCAGATGCAATTGCAATAAATTATATTGAAAGATTTTATTTTGCCAAATGTCGTTTAAAATATTGTGAGACGTCTATATAACCGCTATTCCTCTAAAAGTTGAACTAAACATGGGGACTATGAAATTTAGAGATCTCACGATCAAATGTTGGCATAATGGAAGTCAAGAAAATGGGTTTATTTTTGTAGTGACTAACACAATTGTGAAAGACTCATGCTGTACTAAACTGTTACGGTTACCGAAAGAAGCCTACAATTGTGTACTCGGATTAACATCGGCGAACGTGACAGAAGTCTCATCCTATGACCTTTTTATATTACTAGTATCTGAATTGTGATGTCCATTACACTCCCATATATAAGCGTTACACTTCATTCAAAAATATGTATTCAACCAATCAGTATACATAATTAGCGAACATTGGTAGCGTGGACGATAATAAAAATTCATTTTTAATCAAGGTTGCGAAACTGATATAAATACCAATCCCATTATGTACATACATTTGTCAGTATAAACTAGGTATTGTATCAGGGTTGCCGTCTTGATATAAACACCTGACCCATTAATTACTTACATATGTTACCAGATTCCGAAGCAGACGTACCCAGGTTCGAGTCCTGTCCGCGGCAAATTCTGGCCAGTATATGATGAGTTCCCAATAAGGACGAAACCTGTTTACAGGATGAATTGACTTTTCTACACTATACAACTCTTAGTTTATACTGACATATGTAAGTAATTAATGGGTCAGGTGTTTATATCAAGACGACAACCTTGATTATAATAATTTTTATCACCACCCGCGCAACCAATGTTCGTTTTATTATAGGTATTGTATATTTTGGAAAAGGCAATTCATCCAGTAGACCGGTTTCGTCCTTATTGGGAACTCATCACGTATTGTCCAGAATTTTCCGTGGTCTGGACTCGAAACTGAGTACAGCTGCTTCGGAATCTAGTGCTCTGTCCACAGAGCCACCCTATTGCACACTGCACACAATTTTCAGTTATATACAAACTAATGAGTTTGGGTTAGCCTTGCCTTTAGGCAGAGCCTATATAGCATCCATTTAGCCCTAAAGTTCTAACTAACCATCCCCAATCTGTCATTATTGAACTGATACCAAGTTGGGAAGTGGTATTGAAATGAACGTTTATATAATAAAACGAAAATTGTTTGCGCGCGCTTTGATAATAATTATTTTTAATCAAGGTTGCGAACTTGATGTAAACACCTGACCCATTACGTACATACAGTTGTCAGTATAAGCTAGGTATTGTATAGTGTGGAAAAGGCAATTCATCGAATAGATCGGTTTGGACCGTAGTAGGAACTCATCACCAGCCGTCCAGAATTTTCTGTGGTCATGGCTGGAACCTGGGCACGCCTGCTTCAGAATCTGTTGCTCTAACCATTAAGCCACCCTGGCGCACACTACACACAATTTTCAGTTACATACTAATTAATGTGTATTGGTTAGCCTTTCCTTTTGGTAGTTGGAACTTTAGGGCTAAATAGATGCTATGTAGGCTCTACCTAAATGAAAGACTAACCAAGACACATTAGTTAGTACATAACTGAAAATGTTGTGTAGTGTGCGGTGGGGTGGCTCTGTGCTCAGAGCACCAGACTCCGAAGCAGACGTGCCCAGGTTCGAGTCCTGATCACGGCAAATTCTGGACAGTACGTGATAAGCTTCCAATAAGGACGAAACCGGTCTACTCGATGAACTGCCTTTTCCACACTATACAATTCTTAGTTTATACTGACAAATGTATGTACTTAATGGGTCAGGTGTTTATATCTATTACACAACCTTGATTAAATGTAATTCATTTACTGATTTAGCAATCGTTAATTGCTTTTTAAATTCTAAAATTTATTTGAATAATCTTGGCCGATATTTAATAAACGCTATTATTCAAACTGCCAAAAAGCATAGTAAAATTAAATTCAAATGCATCTTTGAGCGTTTCTCGACCTTTCTTGCTCATCATCACGGCTTGATTTTAAACTGACAAATCGTGATCAAATTGAAAACCACGTATACTGTTTTGACACGCTGGAATACAGCATTCAACTTTTGTAGTTTTGTAATAATTTGGGCGGAAAACTATTTCTATCACCAGTCGAGCATTCGATCAATGCCTAAGAATACAAATAACATGAATAGTAAACTATTCTTACTTGTAGAGACCAAAAATTTGTACAATTATGTATGTGATACTGTGTACCTATTAACAGATTTGTTCAAATGGAATCAAACGAATTTGCCAAGGTCTACATAAACTACAAAAAATACAGTCTTGTCTACACAGGTGCTTCGAGCTTACTGGCGTCTTAGCGGAATTTGCCGGCACTACACCCCAAAATCAACTGTGTTTAGTTAAGAAATTTTTGACAGTGGATGGTGCAAGTTTAGCAAATGTAAATGTAGCAGCAAAATCGATTTGATCGTGACTACGTGGAAATTGTACGACTAAATATCCATTCAAACGCCATGCATTTTGAACTACTAGGAAGAAAGAGCAACACATTTCTGCTTATCAAAACTACATATGGTAATAAGGCGTTAACTCAGGTTAGTCAGATTCTCACCTGTGTATCGCCTTTGCAGCTCAAAGTATGCAAAAATGGGTACCTGTTGCTAATTTACATATGATCTGTGTCTATTTCAACATTAAAATTGATTTTAATTTATTTCGTGAACTAAACTGAAATAATTCATCAAGAGTCCTGATGATATTTGTCAAAAGCCTAATCATCATTAGTGACAAGAGTCGACATAATAAACCGTGTTCTTAACATCATAACAAGAAGACAATAGAATTAGGCCTAGTTCTTACACACAACAATCAGAACTTTGCAGCATAAACGCTTACAGGTCTAGTATTATTTCGCTTTATATAATCAACATTAAATGAATATCTAAAAAGGCGAAGTCTTTAAAAATTGATTGAGTATCTTTTCCGTGATACAGGCACATTTATTTCATATATATATATATATATATATATATATATATATATATATATAAACTAGACAATTTTAATTCTGATATTATATATTTAAGGTAATGAAAAAATCTTGTACAAGATGACCTTGTTCTTGTTAATCATATTTATATCATGATATTTTGCCATATTACGCATTTAAATTCAATCCTATGGATCCCAAGTTACATATCGACCTGCCTTGCTTTCTCGAGTCATTTACAAACTATGTTTTAAATTTGTCTTATCTTTCATTAAAATATGTTGCTTTCGGGTAAGATTTCTTTCGAACAAGAATCTAAATACTTACAAACTCAGTGCTACTCATCAATAGCAGAAGAATTATGATACGATCAACATGTTTGGCGTTGACATCAATATTTTGTGTATTATTTAGATTGAGGCAACAACTTAATCAAATTATAACTAAATTCGTTGCAAAAAAATGTTTAATGGAAACAGATTCAATTGCTTTAATTAATAGACCATGGGAAGCGCGAGGTAACTGTTTTATCTGTACAGTAAACTAACCCAGTAACCTGTTTTGAATTGGATTGTACAAAACGTTTAAACATTATGTCTTCCTTCAAAAGTATATTTAAGGTCAAGGTTATACTAGTAGTCGGGTAAGAGTACAAGCACTATGAAGACACTCGAAAAGGAATGCAGTCATGTTTATCTTCTATTTGACGTTTTGCTCAACCTTGTACTGCAATAATGTTACTTTGGAAAATGGAATCCTTTTGAATGCGAGCTTCAATTAAATTCATAATACCCTTGCCATGTAAAAAGATGAAATTAAAAACGTTTCATTTTGTATTTGCACATGTGAAGGGTATTATAAAATGGAATTATAAAAATTGAATGTTTAGGAATGTTAAGTAATCTGCACTTTCAATTATACCGAATATTCTTAATAAAAGGTTTTTGTGCGAAAAAATCTTACGGATAAACATATTTTAAGGATATTTGTCTTAATTTTACAGAGAATGTAAGCGTTCAAAGCCAGGCAAAGAAATATTTATTCAGCTTCTTACCAAGTTATATATTATGAATTGCTCTTAACGTTGAGATATTGAAGTTTCTTTATCTCAATTTGTGCTATTAAGCATTTAGTATATTAAACCCCTAGTTAACTGTGAGGTTATAGCGTTAGCAAGAATTCGTGTAAACAATTTTCACTATAAAACGAACATTGTTGCAATGAAAAACACTTTCTGAAGAGGATTAAAGTAATTAAATTGGTAAACTAGACTTCACCGGCTTAAAAAAACAACTAATCATTACTAAAAGAAATTAAATTCGTAGAATAATATTTAAAATGCATAATTAAGTTCAGCGTACTCATGGAGAAAATATTTTTAGGTATGTACTTTGTGATGTAAACCGAAGCTATTGGTAATATATTTTCATAACTGTATCAACTGCGTCAGAATCCGAAACCGAATATAATTATTCAAAATTAAAACGATTAAATTTGAAAAATCTATAAATGATAATAAAACTACCTGAGCAATAACACGGCTTCAATTAGCATACTGTACATAAAACTAACTTTAATCCGCTAAAACTAGTTTCTTTCTGATTTAAATTGAGACGTTAATTATGAAAAGATCTAGACCAATGCTAGATTCTGGGCTTGTTCCAAATAGGTAGAACATGCATCGTAGTATAGTTGCTTTCAGATTTAGCAAGTTCGCAATTATTAATTTGTAAAAAAATGGGCAGACATAGTAGTTAATATATGGTGTGCATATAGGATAGACACATTATAAATATATAATTATACACTGACCTTCGCATTTAAACTTTTACTACAATGACTTCATGTCCATAAAAAATATAACGATATCTAATGTACGTTGAGTTAAGAATATAGAGCCTTTTCTGACGTTGCTTGTATTTAGAATTAGTGTTCATTAATTTACAGCGAGATGATCTCTTCCTTCTAAATTCCGGAATTGGTGCTATTTACTGATAAAATAGGGGTATCTATAAAAAATTTAATATGTGTGCTAAATTTTGAGTGAGTGAAATGAACTATTATCGAGGTATGCCATCGCAATCTTGATTCAATATGAATCCAACAATGTAATACGCTCAGCTCCCATTTGTCCATAATTAACAAATTAATTCGGATTTAAATACGACTACAATTGTAAAAGCGATATGCATGGACAAATTTGGCAACATATTTTGTGCATGCCTAAAGTTATATTATATTTTTAATATGTATACAATGGGTAGTCCATGGATAAATATAAGCTAGTTCACAAACCTAAAACAAAAATTTTTCATCTCTCATGTTATCCAAAGTGCCAATCTCACATGCAAAGATTAACTGAAATTTGTCGAGATATAATGAAATGTCTTGTTTTCGTTTTCTTCTCTGGTACCTACAAATAAACATTTAATTTATAAAGACAAAATGAACTGGATGTTGAAACAAAGAGAGAGAGAAATCGAGAAAGAAAGACTATATAATATAGTAACTTCCAATCGTATATGTGCATATAGTCCAACTCATGCTGCAATGTTATTCCACACAACTCTTCATGATTTGCTAATGATAGTTTGTTATTGTATTTGATAAGTACACTAAAGGCAATATCTGGGAAATATACTGGCTATGTTTTAATAATATGCAGCGCAATTTTCGAAGTATGTCAGTTTATCCATTTCACAACGCCTTTAAGTTTCACTATTCTTTTACTTCACTTATTGAATACATGCTCGACTAACCTACAGTTACATCTTCATAAGTAAAATTTAAGGTCAATTCTGATAATGATCAAGACCAGAGTGTACGGATATACTGGATTAACAGGTGTACATATATAGTTGTAATTCTCAATTTTGCTGAACTTTAGAATAAATTGAAATCTATCGTGTTAGAAATATGTATCGATTCGGCAACCATAGTTTTAGTACCATGTGCCTATTTGGCATCATAATTTAGGTATCGAGTACTGAAAAATAGCCATACTGTGGGTAACATTTACTGACTCGGTGCATATATATTATATATAGTGAGTTGGCTTTAAAGTCGTATTGTCGAAGACTTTATATGAAGTTAGATTCACTACTGCAGGTTTACAAATTCGTATAGAAGATTGTACCGTCATATTTTCCCACATTCCTCACCAAATATATAGTGGCTATAGAGCGTAATACCGGCTCCTACTGATGAGTCACTAGTAAGCACGAAACTAATGTGCATCAGATTATACTTTCCGTTCATGCTGTCTTTTGTTTATCCTTCTAGTCATATTTGAACTAATTTGTTACTAGGTGTGCAACACATACTACCTAATTGCATATGTATACATATATATTAGTTCTCCGCCTCACAAAATACCTAATACTAACAGTTGTTTTTATATCAGATAAAAGTAAATTAATCTCTTTCTAGAAATGGATGATCATCATCCGTTAACGTCATTAAAAATATTTAGTTTACATATATATATATATATATATATATATATATATATATATATATATATATGCTTAAGCATTAGATCAATTATCGTAGAACTGTAGTTAAAAGCTTTTGTTAAAACTATAATGTATATCAATTTATAATTGCGCCAAATATTATTGAATCTTTGGACGTATGCTCCCATGTTTATGCCTATAATATGCATAGAAAATTCAGTAAAAGAAACTTTCCCCAGTTTATGGAGAATAGTGATGAAAGAATTTCGGATTGATTTATGCTATCAAAAAAAACATTTTTTGAAAATTTAAACTAAACTGGGTGTAATTCGCTTAAATGATCGGATTGTTCCATATTCTGTTAGGTCTGTCATTCAAAGATATATATATATATATATATATATATATATATTATAAACATGACTATTCGTTGATAAATATGTTCCAAATAATGATGATACCCTTCTTGTACTTGAAGCAATTTCGTTTCATCCTTACACAAAGGAATATTATTAATTTTTTTGTTAAAAATTGAATACTGAACGAATACATTTATCTTTAAATACATCAAAAGCAGCTATATATATAGATATATATAGGAAAAAGTCTCACTAACTTTAGTGAGAGGCGCAGGGATAAACATGTTTAATTAATCATTCGTAGCTTAATATCAGTATCGAACTTATATTTGGATTAATACCTTACCATATGAGCTCCACCTAAAGGAAAAATTGACTAACCAAGTTACATTAGTTAGTATATAACTGAAAATTGTGTGTAGTGTAGTGTGCGGCAGGATAGCTCAGTGGTTAGAGCACCAGATTCCGAAGCAGACGTGCCCAGGTTCGTATCCTGTCCGCGGCAAATTCTGGCCAGTACTTGATGAGTTCCCAATAAGGACGAAACCGGTCTACTGGATGAATTGCCTTTTCTACACTATACAATTCTTAGTTTATACTGACATATGTAAGTAATTAATAGGTCAGGTGTTTATATCAAGACCGAAACCTTGATTATAATAATAACTTACTATTTTATTTAAAAATGAAACACATCAGGAATATAAGATTGCGCGGGCGGTGATAACACTGGTTCGATTCTATTTTTATCTGTCATAAAACAAAGTAAAACCAATTTTTAATATGAAATTGGTGATTATTTTGATTTTTAAACATGGATTAAACTATTGAAATGCAGATCCTTAGTGATTGACCAGAAATTGCAGGGTAACTTTATACGGTGAATTTGCTTCTAACCCGCTATATTACAAATAATAAAATTTTAGTGTTACATAGCTTTATAATTAATAAGGTACTGGGTTAGTCGTGAAGTTTCAAGGTTATATGTATCCTTCCTAGTATCCATTATTGATTATACTTTAATACTAGATAGAAAAGAAGCCGATAAAGCATAAAATGCTAAAATACACGAAAGTTAATTATTCATGGTAAAAGTGCCCTAAAGTTAAATTCTTAGACCTACCATTTTGTATAAACGACAGTTTTTTATGTGGGAGTAGAGCTCTGAAAATAAGGGGATAATTTTTCAAATATTAAATGTGAGATATACAGAAATATCTGCTTAGTTTACTGCAATAATGAAAATCTTATATTTAAGTAATTACTTTAAGCAAACTTATTGGTTTAAGTATGTTATTCATTTTCATGAATTCAATGGCTGTAATGAAATGAAATGTAATTTGTATAAATTAACAAAGTAAGAGTTCTATGAAATGAATAATTCATCACAGACGATTGAAATATCAATTGACTTAAGGTACTGACAATAATCCTTACAATTGAGTTACCTCAACGCTCATTTCAAATGACGCTTAATAGAAGATAATGCTCCACAGTTTTCAAATATTATCATAATAAGAAAAGAATGTAGATATTGCAGATACACCTTCGCTGATCACAAGATGTGGTTCTAAACTAAAAGGAAAAGCAATGTCAAAATAAAACATTTAACATCAATTTGCTGAAATGACATCTATCCCTAAGGAGAACATATATGTAAGAAACTAAATTTCGTGAGATAATATCATAACTAGTAAGGTAGTATAGCCGTCACCCTTGCGATAACTGGTGTGAAAAATTTAAATAAATATAGTTACTGAAGGCATTCAATTCACATGTTGGATGAATCCAGTTAACCTCTGCGAACGCTTAATGGTAACTCCTTATAGTTTTCGTTAGCATATCTATAGAAACTTCGATTGCGTTATGAGATTTTAAGTTTCCAAATAAATGCGTATATTCTAACATTATTTTAAAAATAAGTCCTTATTTAGTTGCTATACTTAATGAGATACGCAAGCTAATTTAAACTCTCATAACTCCTAAGTGTGAACATAATGTATTAAAAAATACTTTTTACAGTACATATCGGTCTATTAGAAGTAAAACAAGACTGGAAATAACTAATGTGCATTAGAACTATATGTTAAAGTGTCCAGGCTTGAATAACAGTCGTTTGTGTGACCCTAGTGTCGCCAATATTATGCAGCTTGGTAACACGCAAAACAAAAAAACTTCAAGTAAAATAACGTTCAAAATATTCTTACAGACAAATGTAAATCTTCATTCACATTACCAAATTAACTACGACTCTAAATTGCGAAATTTATAAACATATTTTTCTTAATGTAAACTCTAACCTTTTTTAAAAACATAAATAAGTATATATATATATATTATATTGGAAAGCAAACAAGATAGAAATATGTGAACATAGAGAGTGTGAAAAACGAAACCAATCAAATTGCGTGCGTCACATCCAGTTCAAGCTCAATGCTTGTACGTGCTTCTTCTGCTTACATAAATCCGGCTGCAATTTGTTTATCCATAAGGCTTCGTATGTGGCTAGCTCCCTTTTGTTTTGCATTTAGTAATTACTTTGAATGCTACGTCTGGAGAACATACGTGCGATGTTTCGATGATGTGTTGCGCAAAAGCAGACGTGTATTCACCAATTGATTTAAAACAGGCGTTTAAGTTGCAATGTTCTCTCATTCGAGTAATTAACCGTCTGGTCGATCGCCCTACGTAAGTTGATCGACAACTTGCGCATGTATATTGGTAAATAATATATATATATATATAAATATATATAATGTATATATATATATATATATATGCATATGGAGGCTACCAAAGTTCACTTTATAATCTTTCGTTTATATAAATCCGGGGATTTCAGCTGATTATGTCAGACTAGTTGCCACTCGTATATATATATATATTTGGTGTAATTTTGATTTATAGTATCAATAATTTTTTTCATCTAGGACTTTAGAAGCAAAGCTGTTAAATCAATAGACACCAATGTATTAATTTTATAATTAATCATTTGAAATTAATTGACAAATTCAATTATTTAGACTAATCAGTTATTCAGAACGTAGAACAGATAAAGGACAATTGATAATGTTTTTCTTTTAGTTCAGGCCGTTCAATTTTTATGCAGATTACACAACAATTTCGATCTTCGGCTCAACGATTTTATGTTCATTGGTTAATGCTAGAAAAGGAAATGGAAAGTAATTTTTCTTGTATAAGACAAAGATTGAGAAGGCTAATTTAAGGGCTACTAAAAATTCCAATCTTACGTAATATAATGCGACCAAAATGCCAGACACCGGAAAATTAGTTAATGGAGCTTACTTAAGTCAAATACAACAATTAGCATGAGATAAGATGCGTTTGATAAATTAAGGCAATCTCCCCTTTTAGATTTTAGACGCTTTTATTCGCAGAAATCCACTCACTAATGATCTGCCTAAAACGTGTCATAATCATACCTTTTCATTTTCGCATGCGCTCTTTCTCACAAACACAATCCGCCCTCCCGATAACGTGAATACCTTCTAAGAATAAAACAAAATATATTGACTGATATTAGGTCAGCCATTCTTATTCAGTTGATTTTTCGGGGCTTTATCAGACAGTTTCTATTCACTTTGAGAAGTTTAACGACAGTCATGGCCAGAGTCATAAAGTTGGTTTTCATAGAAGCGTAGACAGAATGACGTTTCAGAAATGAAAAATATTTGATTGGAACCTAAAAATTATGCCAAAGATATCCAAATGCGCAACTAACTAATTTACTGACAACCAAAAATTATTTTCATCCTTGAGGCTGTTGAATTTTATCCTGACGTCTAGTGTCCTCATTTTAGACACAGAATCAGAGCTCTTTCCAATATATCACAAGTGAACAATATAGAAGACACACATCAGGATAAACTTGAAAAGACTCAAAGATGTAATTATTTATGAATTATCAAAACATGAAGCAGAACAGTAAAATTCACTTCCCTTCTAAAGGCAGTTAGACAAATCTACTCTATTGGTCGTACGTTTGTTATGCAATGCGAATGCATTACAAAACAGTTAACTTTTGCTTAACTAGCACGTTTAGCGACAAAGGCTTTTGTAAAGGTAGTTTGTAAAACCAACATTTTTTGTTCAGCTACTATTGGAAAACAAGGTTTTAAGCATGAAGATAGCTTTATTGACATTTAATCAAACAATAAATTGCGTAATTTGCATGTGTGCAAACACGTTTCTCCTGTCTTATACGAGTTTATTGAAGTAAGCGGAAAGAGAAATACACACACAAATACGCAAACGTGCATTACTTAAAGGTATACTAATGGCTGAAGAAGGGTCTAGGATTACACTAAAAATGAGTGAATGAAACCGAAAGATTATCATAACCTAAAATAAAAATATTATTGGAAGATGAACATTTGTGATTTAAGCCCACGTAAGTGCCTTAAAGAAATCAAAGATCAATTGCAAAATTTTCTTCAATGGGGCCTATAATTTGTAAGTTGTAAGTTTTGATGTTTAAAGGCAACTTATTTGGTGTTGCGCATGGTATTGCGAAAGAGCCGTGCGTTATTTTAGTCGCAATTTCTCTCTCATGTTTAAAGTCTATGTTATATTCACCAAATATAGAGAGAAACTATGTTGGTGAGTTTTACAAATTTATTTCGACGCAAAAAAATAACTAAACACTGTTTAGAATAAAACTTTTTAAATCATACAATGAAGCCAGTGCACGAACCGTTTGTATTTTGTTTTGGTTCAGATCTGGGCAATGTCAATTTATAGCAGAAGCATGTTTTAATTACCAGAAAATAATATATATATATAAAACCAAACCAAATTTTGGTGAAATTTTTAATCCCTTATGGAATTGAAGCGAATAAGAATGACTACCAAAAAGTGGTTTAAATTAAAGCTCACTGTTATCAACCACTAATATCCAAATTAGTGCCCGTCAACGCGTTCTTTTTTGAGTGAAGCACACTTGGAAGATTGAAGAGATTTGGCCTTCGACAGTAATCAAATTTTTGTTCTACTACATAAAAAATCAGATTTTATCATCATAGATCGCTGTGAGTATGTCTTACATGAATGGATTGTTTTCTGGTCCGGGTGATGCAGCTTAAAAATAGAGAGGGTGTTCTCGACTGTGTTTCCCTTATTGTTATAGCAAGCGAAGATCACATATGTTAAACCCAAACAGATGAAGCTAACAGTCACAAAAATAGCTATATTCCTTAAATACTGTTTTCGGGCATGAAGTAAGCGCTTATCCCGTAGTATTTAACTAATCGTTGAACAACATGGCAAAACTACCGTCTTTTACACGTACTGAAGCGTTTTGACTATCCATGACCATCATCAGAGTACGACGGCGAGTTCATTAGAAAGGATTAGACCGTAATGCATATATATGTGAAAGAAAAATTAAACATGTCGCTCTCACCTCTAGTGGTCTCGCATACATGTACATGAGTGGAAATTTCGGCTGCACAATTTCTTTGTAGTTACGAACATTAACTTCTTAAATGAAACTATTGAGATTCTTTGTCAGTTTAGTTGAGAAAATTTTTCAAATTTCAAACTAACGGGAGTGCATTTGGACAAATAACATTATTTATATTGTTAAAATATGTAATTCATTTTCACTTGCCAACATTATAGGAGGAGAAATGATTCAGAGATGGGCTCTGTTATAGCTCGGATCACGCTTTAATATGGTGATAGCACTTCCATAAATCAAATTTGCGGGCTTTAAGCAAACACCAATCGCAATGTATTTAATCAATTTTCGAACAACACAGCAAAGACTTGTTTCATACAATGTTATTGGTGTTTACTTCAAGCTCGTAAACTTATTTTTAGAAATTGTTAGAACCAATCGCTCAATCAATGATTATTCAATTGTATTACATAAGCATATGTTTCACGAAACCTGCAAAAATTTAATTTTCGTGTTTATAGTCAAATTGTGCAGCCGATATTTCCAGTCGAGTACAATAGCCCTATGTCTAATTTTGCTTTCCAATTATATATTCATTGCGGTTTGATTCGCGCTCCTCAGTTTGCCGTCGTACTCTGAAGATAATAATAGAAAGACGAAACGCGTCAGTAAGTTTGACTGATGGTAGTTTTGCTATGTTGTTCGACGACTGGTTTAATACAATGTGATTGGTGTTAACTTCATGTTTGCAAACTTAATTTAAGGATTGTACATAATATAACTAATTCTGCATGTTTGTACAACAGCTAAGAGATCGATATATCTATACAATTATCATATAAAGGCTGAGAGGAAATACACTATATGAAAGATTGAGCGAATTCTGCTTTGGCTTTCACGATATCTGCGTCTGACGTAGATTTGTTAATATCCACCACCGTAGTTTCTCTAGAAAGTGTAAATGGCAAAATAAAACTGCAATTTTTCTAAAACTATATTTCAAATTCTCATTGCCATTATGGCAATTTATGGATTTCACGCTTGTTGGAGTACACTATAACTTGGTGAGGTGAAATAACAATTTTGTTTCGAACGTATTTTTAACTATGCACACCTTTACGTGTTAAAAATTCAAAAAAATAGCGTTAAAATTTTCATTTTAATTTAAAGTGATATATAAGGGGGACGTCTTCCTGTTTTGCGGCCATTTTTATCAGTAAAAAATTCTGAAACTTTTCGAACAAAAACAATGTCTTTGAAATGAAATTTGTATGGTTGTTTTCAAGCCTCATGCGAAACAGTGCTTGGTTAGGTTTATTCTATATGAATATTTAGGACCAATAATAGTTTTTGTAATATTATTTGAGGACTATTTGCTCTATTTAGACACAGTTGACTTATGTGTTTTATTTCTTCATTCGATATTGGAATTTCATCTTCATTGAATTAAAATTTATTGATAATACGTCATATTTTGAAAATCAGTTTTTTAATACTACTCGACGATTTACTATAAAATACGATAAAATATAACGCAACGATGGAAAAGTATATCTAAAAGTCAAACATTAACAATTAAATGGCTTTTAGCTTCATATGATTGAGGGTTAGACATATTTCATTCATACATTTTATATGATAATATCGAAAAAAATTGTAGATTGAAATCATATGAACGTATATTTTACTCGTGTATTAAGTTAGAAAAAACGCTACATTAGATAAATCCCATACCTATATATTGTTTTACACATTTATCCCAGAATTCTTGTTGTAATACTATTCAAAATATTAATGATTTTTTACGTTAAAATAATTTTATAAAAAAACGTTTTAAGAAAGGTAATAATGGAATTACATATCAAGAAGCAACGATGAATAAAATCGAGATAATTTTAGGTTGTTGCTTTATTTCGCGAATAGAGTATGTAATAAATAGGCTAAATTTCTAATGGCCCAGTGAACATGTTGATGTTTTAAATTTAACTAAATTGTGAAGACCTCTAAAATACTGTTTAAGTTTTCGTGCTTGCCAATGTAGTTTAACGTAACCAAATGCACAGATTGGATGGTTTTGAAAAATATGCTAATATTAGGTTAATACTTTATGAGTTAAAGATGCATAATTTTCTTATAACTATGTAATCAAATGTCACTTTATCGAAATGTAAAATTTTAATTGACTTCTACCCAATTTTTTAGATGAATTATAATATAAATTTAAACGAAAATCAGCTTCTTCTACTGAATTTCTAAAGAAGTCAACACAGATATAATAATACTATAGAAATTACATAATGGTTGCGATCGTGATATATACGCCTCACCCATTATGTACATACATTTGTCAGTATTAACTAAGTATTTTATAATTTAGAAAAAGCAGTTCATCCAATAGACCGGTTTCGAACTTATAGAGAACTCATCACGTAATAACAATAATTTTTCGCGAACAGGGTTCGAACCATAATACGTCTGATTCAGAATCTGATGCTCTAACCACAGAGCCATCCTTCCGCACAATACAAAAAATTTCAGTTATATATTAACTAATGTGTTGCAGGTTGGCTCAGTGCTTTGAGCACCAGTTTCCAAAGCAGACGTACCCAGGTTCGAGCTCTGTCAGCAGCATATTCTGGTCTGTATGTGATGAGATCCCAATAAGGAGGAAACCTGTCTGTTGGATGAATTGCCTTTTCTTATCAATTCAATACCTAGTTTATAAAGACAAAGGTATGTATATAATGATTCAGATGTTTATATGAAGATCGCAACCTTAATTAAAATTGCCTTTTTTTCACCAACCGCGCAACTAATGTTCATTTAATTACATAATGGATTGATAAAAATTTACTTGCTATTATTGCACACTGAAAGCAGGTCTGAAATTGTTATATCAGCCTTAAAATATGGCATAACACAATGAAGAATAAATTTTATTTTCTCCATTACAAAATTACGAATAACGTCAAATTAATAGGAGTTCAGAAGTAGGTTCTCATTCATTGATTAATTTTACGCAGGTAAGCCTTTACTTTAATAATTGAAATCAATACATAATTTGTGCAATTAAATAATCTATGAAGTCAGAACGGAGAGGTAAAAATTGTTTTCATAATGCAAATACACAGAATTTACTACGTTTTCATAATAGTGGTCTAACAATTTACAAATGAATCTATATATTCCTGTAAAGATTATAACAAAAATGTATTTAAACTGATGTTGTTTTGCCTTAAAGGGAACAATTTGCTTTTTTGTCTCTATAAGAAATAATTGATAGTTTTCCCACGCGTTTAATGTTATTCTGATCCTACGGACCTTATATAATTTGACTCGTGCAAACCGCCGTTTTAAGTTTAATTAAAGTTGTTTAGACAAAATTGCTACAAACCTTCCCTGTGCCCTGTAGAATATGGTAGGAATTGGTTGAAATCTGTTTCAATTAAGAAAAATTATATTTGTCCTTGTTCCTATTGAAAAAAAGATTACAGACTTGCTTAGTAATTTTCAAATATGAATAAAGTACAAGACAACACCAGGTATGCAAAGATTAATATTCAATAATTTATAGAATATATATATTGTACCGCCATCGTTGGTTAAAATTTATATAGGCCCTTCTCAGAGACATATCTGTTACTAAATTTATAGACATATATTTCAATTTCGACAATTAATGTTATTAGTGCTCATAATGTTAAGTTAAGAGTAGTATTAAAGTTTGTTAATCATGTAATTTTTCTAGTAAAACCTAATTCGTTTGTTCTTTTTATTCACTTACTAACTGGTAATTCTTCAACTTTGGTGCAGTGTGTTTTTGCGAAGCTTTGTTTACATTTTTTGATTGTAACTTGTTTGTTTCCCGACGATACTAAAACGTCGAATGCAGCTAGATTTAGTCAACGGTCTCTGAATTCGTTTAAAATGTATAATTTGCCATCCAGGTTGATATTTATCATTATTAGTTTCATATGAGTGAGATAAGAGCGTGATCTTCATCATTACCGATAGACGCGTTTCTGGTTGAATCTTTCACTTTTCTGGCATATTCGTCCGATGCATGAGGTCTTCGCGGTTAACTAGGTTTGTGGCCATAGACGTAGAATGCAAACCATAGGAATGAGCTACTATCTCAGTTTAAATAAAGGTTTAACGGTAGTACGGTTTATTAGCCTACTCTTTGTGATGTTAGTAGTGACGAGTGTAGACAACTCGACGACATATAGTACACTTCATATGTAACTAACATTTACTGTGTGCCCTAATCTTTTATTTCCGCGATCCGGTTTCTGAAGTAAATTTATGGTGATCAGCAATAAATAGTCATCTGTCAGTATTTCGATCTCATCAGAATGTTAACCGTTTTCGGCCTGTATGTAAGCACCTCTTAAATATTAAGTGAAGTGAAAATTTCCCACACTGTCATATCATTATCAGTCAAGGCATCACTGACGTGGTCGCTATTTTAGCTGTCAACAACGTGGAATGAATTATATATTGTTATTCCGTCTTTATTTGACTCGCTCGTCTTAGCAGCCTTTCGTCAATCTATGTGTTTCAATTTCTCTATCTTTCTCAGAAGCTCAAGAATTTAAGGCAACATCTCTGTTACACAGCCGTTTATAAAAAAGCCAAGCCAAAGCTGAGTTGCGAGATGTCATTATGGAAGTAAAGTAACTATTAACATTTGCCAGTGTTTAAATGGTCTTAAAATTAGAAACACTGAGATGAAGATCGTCATTAGTTAACAAAATCTGAATTTTTCTAGGAATATTTTCAATAATAATAAATTTTCTTCAAATAATTGACCAGGATGATTTTTTTTAGATTCATAAAGTAATTGAGATTTAAGTTTTTATGTATTAATTACTTATTTAATTGATAGATAAAATTTATTAATTTAATAATTTATCACGTTTTTTATCATGATATATATTTTTAAATCTAGCTGTACTTAAACAATGGTGACAGCTTCAAAATGACCGATCGAGAATGTCTATTTGAAAATGTATGTCGAAAGCGTTACAAAATTGGATCCACATGAATAATAGTTTGACCAAAAACAAAAGTTGTTATATAACTGTAAATTGCGTGCAATATGCAGCTTCAACGGTGAAGGAGATTAATCGCAAGAATATGAAAACGATGCATCTGCGTTGAACACCCGGCTTCGGCAATTCTTCATATTAAACATTAGCTGATTGCGCGGGGGATGGTAACAATTCTTTAATTCAAGATTGCGAGCTTGAAGTAAACACCAATCCCATCGTATTTAACTAGTCGTCGACCAACATAGCAAAACTACCGCCAGTCACACGAACTAACGCATTTCAACCTGATGATCATGGAAGGTCGAAACTTGGCAGTGCATTGCGACTAGCGGTTGTTTTACTATGTTGGCCGACGAATGGTTAAATACGATTGGATTGATGTTTACTTCAAGCTCGCAAACTTAATTTAAAGTATTCTTCATATTAATTAAAATGGAACTGCTCCATTATAAGAATTTTAATTGTTATCTTATGCTATTTATAGTTTATACAGACAAAATATGTATAAATATTGCATAATTTCCACTGAGCACATCAGTAATAAATAAGCAATTATTCAGTAGAAAGAGACACAATCGGTGACTAGATGAATGTTAATTTATTGGTGAGTATTTTTGATGAGATATTGGTAAAAAATATTTTGCATAAACTTGTCTACAAAAAACCTAATTTACAGGTTTATCATACATAGTTTTACAAATGATTGTGTGAAAGTTATTTGAGGTTATATTTTATATGATAAATTTGTGGCTTACTTTAATCAAGGTTGTGATCTTGATTTAATCACCTGGCCTATTATAAATAAATATATTTGTCGGTATAAATTAAGCTTTGTACAGGGAAAAAAGGCAATTCACCCAGTAGACTGGTTTCGTCCTTATTGGGAACTCATCAGGTACTGTCAACAATTTGCCACTGACAAGGCTCGATTATGTTCGGAATATGTTGCTCTAACCACTGAGTCACTCTAACACACACTAAAAACAATTTTCATTTATATACTAATTAATAATTTCGGTTAGCCTTTCCTTTAGGTGGTGCACATATGGCATTCCTGGAGACCTGAATTTACAACTAACCATCCCCAATTTTTTTATTATAAAACCGGTAATACGCTAATGGGACAGTTGTATTGAAGTGAACATTTATATAATTAAACGAGCATTTGTTACACAGGCCGTGATAACAATTATTTTAATTAAAGTTGCAAATTTGATTTAAACACTTGCCCCTTATTTACATACACTTGTCTTTATAAACTAATTATGGTATAGTGTGGGAAACGCAATTCATCCCTTAGGCCGAGTTCGTCCTTATTGTGAACTCATCACGATCTACTGGATGAATTGCCTTTTCTACACTAAAATATACTTAGTTTATATATGTACATAATGGGTCAGGTATTCCTACTATGATCTCAACCTTAATTAAAGAAATTATTATCAGAGCCCACGCAACCAGTTTTAGTTTCAATTTGTGGCTGGTCAGTATTTTAGTCTTTTATTCTTAAGTGTATCATTTTACGTCGCTTTTTTTCTAAATGTATGACATTTGGACATCCATTTTGTGCCAGCTAATTGTTTATCAAGACATTGTATTAAGTCTGTTTGAATAAAGTGTGCACATTTGTTTCACGTGCGTATGCATTTGCTTGCTTGTTCACCAGTGTTCTGCATTGTCAGAGTGTGCATTGCCAAGCCCGCAGTCTTTTCTGGCTTCGCGGCACATCAGTTTCTGGCCTGTACTTTTGGCCATCTGACATTTTTGCTAGCTATCTTGACGCTAGTGTTACATTTGGTGAGTCCTGTATTGATGGATCTTGCCGTGTTTGCTAAATATACGTGTTGCTTCGCTTTATTCGCGGCCAGTCCAAAGTGATTTAATGCTGATTATATATGCGAGCAGTTAACGTGTGTTCTTGCTGGTAGATATGCAGTGCTTCATACCTGTTACAGAATCTTGAGGACCTTGCTTTGTGAAGATTTGGGAATTTAGACGTTTTGGTCAAAATGATCAGAATCTGCTGATTGGGCGATTTTGTTTTCTCGTCTATAGACCAACTTCTAGAGCATGTGTCGATGGATTCAACTGAGTTGATGCTTCTTAATTATTACAATTTATCTGCTATTGCATATACATTTAAAATGGTTCAAATAAGCGATTTGGAGTAAAAGGCAGTTCATCATTTAAATATATTACTCCTTGTGTGATGAATTTAACGTCTACAGTAATATTTTGAATTTTTTCTCTTAATTCTGCTAATTACACTAGACAGTATTTAACCGAACATCTCTTCAGATAGGCAGGTTCAGATAGACCGTTTTGTTAAGCGAACCGAGCGAGGTCTCATTTTCGTGTCAATAAATTTATCCGGATAATAGTTCATTTGTAAGATTTAGTTTAATTACTCCAACTCTTCCTTGATTTAGTACTCCCAGCATATGTTAATGTCTCAGTTGGCCACATTATTCACTGTTGTAATAAACGTGTTGTCCTGTGAATGTGTATCTCCTATGTATCAACCTTGTCAGGCTGCCATGGTTATTTCAAAGCAGTTGTATGTCGAGTATTGGATGCGGGTTCTCTCTCTCTCTCTTCCTCCAGTCTAACCTAGACATCAGCGTTGGCCTTATTGTCGTTCTGTTTTTTCACTAGCAATTACAGTTTTGGAATATAGGGCTGTAGATCGTAAATTTGTCGACTAATTAGCGTACATTGTTTGATTATATTCTGCAGGATTGATTGTTCCAGATGCAATGTGTGTGTGTGCACCTGCTAGGGTCGGGTCAAACACAAATTCCATTGAAATACCATTGTCCAGGCGGATGTTCTCAATATTAAATAGAAATTGAATTTTCGTCGTGAAAGACAATATAATTTCTTTTATGCCCCTCTCTCAACTCGGACAATCCAGGTATGTGTTTTGAATGAAGTCGCATTTCACCACCATTTTCTTTCTTAAAAGCACTGTATCAGTCAAGAAGTTCTTCCTCTGTGTTTTTTATTAATTTGAAGGAGGTAATAGCACTGTATTTGTTAATGTTTTTGGAATTTGGTTATAAGTATCTTCATAATAGCATTGCAGATAGGTCTTGTAAAGTATTTTGCAGTTCGATAAATTTTTTAACCTCGTGTTCTTTTGGCTAACCATTTAGCTTTTTGTGATTCGTGCCAATGGGTTTTGCTTTATGAACATCTTCCAGATCCTATTTTTTTAATTACCTGCCATCGATATTTTGACGTATGTTTCCATCTTTTTTTCTGATGCAGTTTATTTTTGTTTCGATGTTAAATGAATAGTATTTCTTTTGGCAAACCATTTAGCTTTTTGTGATTCGTGCCAATGGGTTTTGCTTTATGAATATCCTCCAGATCCTATTTTTTTAATCAACTGCCATCGATATTTTGACGTATGTTTCCATCTTTTTACTGATGCAGTTTATTTTTGTTTCGATGTTAAATGAATAGTATTTCTTTTGGCTAACCATTTAGCTTTTTGTTATTCGTGCCGATGGGTTTTGCTTTATAAACATTTTCCAGATCCTATTTTTTTAATCGCCTGCCATCGATATTTTGACGTATGTTTCCATCTTTCTACTGATACAGTTTATTTTTGTTTTGATGTTAAATGAATAGTATTTCAATCGTTGTCTAATCTGAATTTCGAATAATCATCTATAATTTCTTCCAAAGTTGAGTTCTAAGCATCCCTGGTTAAAACAGAAATTCTCATGCCAATCTTCCAATTGTAAAGATTTTGAGTTGTCATTTGATAAAATGGCTGGAAACTAGTATGATTTTCACTTTAACTCCTATTAATTTTTGGTGGTTTATTTCGAGTTGATTTATTAGTGCCTGTGGACATGTGCTTGTGTGCGTGTACAAATCACTTTTATTGTAGTAAAAAATGATTCTTCAGATCTGGCTATTCTTGAATTGATGGAATGAATTTTGAAAGACTTTCGCTTTGTTGGCTATTGCATGTAAGAATATATTTCCCATGCACTCTCTTTCGTACCGCGATGGTCCTGGATTTTACTTTCGCGTCTGATGACTTACACGGTGTGCAGCTTTTAGGGCTGATCGCTAATTAAGCTGCGTAATATCTATCACGATTAATGATAGTATCGATGCTGTTTGTGCAACTTTATTAATTTAATTTGATGTCTGTAAAATCAAATTATTTTTATGTTGGTCCAATGGTTGATAAAATCGCTAGGATGGAAGAAAATTATAGTTAGTTTTTTGATTAAAGTATAACGTATCTGAAATATTTACGTGTTTAGGCCTGATGTGTGTTGCTTTATAAAAAGAGCTTTCCATATACGTATTAAATTTCTCTACTTTGCTCTGTATAGAATTGAGTACTTCGTTAAATTGGCTGTTTAACCCGTTTCGAATATATTTGCATATATAGAAATTAATGAGATCCATTTTGCAAGCTTGTGATAAACATCAACTCCATTATAAATATACATTCTGAATAAGATATAAAAAGCAATTAATCCAATAAAAAGGCTCCCTCTTTATTGGAAACTCGTCAAATAACGTTTCGAATTTCGTCGCCGATACAGTTCGAAATAGACCACAGCCGCTTTTGAGTCATAGACACTATCTATAATGTTGCTACGGTGCATACTACGCACAATAACCAGTTATACTTACTCTTTTTAGTTTTTATTGAATTGGAGCCTATGTTGCATCTGTTTCGACCTAAAGACCCTACTAGCCTCTCTTTATCTTTCATTTTAGATCAGGCGCCATGCTATCTGTGAAAGAGATATTGAAATGAATATTTATTGCAACCGTCGTAAAGTCCATCCCCTCCTCAACGTGGTACGACGGTGTCAACCATGTCTCGATGGCCAATCGTACATGGGCTAACGGGGCTATGGCGGTGGTGTCACCAGGGCGTGGTGGATTTCCGACCGGCAATCGGATCTCCTATAAATACCACATGAGCCCGACGACGGCACCATGACTCGGCGTGTGTTCCCCGCCACAAAAGGGTTCAACAGCCACAGGATTACATGGACTCCTGGACAGTACCCGTACTTCCGAATGGCGAATGAGCTCTCAACAGCCACCGGCAACCATGCAACCTGCTGCCTTGCAGACTGCGCTTGGATGTGCAAAGGCTAGAGGTGCGTCCTCGATCAAAAAGCCGAGTGGTGAGGGTACACCACTTGGCGCAGAATTCCCAGAAACTCCATGAATATGGAGCCAGCTTATCCTCCAAAAGGAGTCAGCCGCAGTAAAGTAAGTAAGTTATTGCAATAAACCCTTATCGATTGCCTGGGCGTTGATAACTATTATTGAAATAGAGGTCGCACGGTTGATATAAACACCAATCCATTATATATACATATATATGTATGTATATATATATATAAATATATATATATATATCCATATAAATTAAAGTAGAAAATGCAATTCGCCCAGTATACTGGTATAGTCCATAGTGGGAAGTTGAAAATTATTTCCTTGAATATCATTGTTAATAACACACGTATGCTTTTCATATTGAGTGCTTATGGAGCCTGACATTTTTTTTATTCTGCTAATGACTATTGTAACTGCTATTATGAATAACACGACTGTTTATGCCGATGTATTTTTGCTAATTCTTGTGTAAGCATAGCGCAACAGAAAGCCATAAGATGAGAGAAAAGGAGGGAGAAAGAGCGGAAGCGTATAAAAAAATTCAATTAAGAGTCGTATAGTCTAACGATTCATTAACGACAACAGGTTAAATTATTTTCTGATAATATTTTTATTGACCGTATAAGTTTTGTTATACTCGTAGAAGATCCGTGTGAGAAAGATATACGAGTATTGTCAGTGCAGGTAGCGATAACAATTATTTATTCAAATCAAGGTTGTGATATTGATATAAACATCAGTCGCTTTATATATATATAATATTAATCAGAATAAAATGAGCGTTGTAATATATAGACCGTATTCATACTGTTTAGTATTTTTCCGCGAATATGGCTCAAACATGGTTCTAGTAAATGCAATTAATTTTCACTATTATACACCGCTTAGATTGAACTGAAAAATGTATATATAACGGGGTAGGTGTTTATATGAATATTAAAATCTTTATTGAAATAAATAAGTAATAAAAGGTTTTTTTGTAAGATATGAATGAAGGCAAAATTATCAGGATGAAGATCACAATTTCAAACTTTTAGAGATACGTTTTGCTCTCTTAAATTTATCGCTTGAAACAGACCTGCAATCAAATTACCAAAATGAGGGTACATTATGAAATGACGATTTCCTTAATGAATAATCATTGCTACCAGATGTAAAAGATCAGAATCCTATGATAAAATTTGGCATATTATTTATTTGAATTCTTTGGTAAAAAAATTGTTATACATCAAGATAATTTAATTCTACTAAAATTAATAATACACATTTAGAGTTTGTAAATATTTTTAAATTGGAAAATTTAATGAATCAGCTATAGTTAAATTATTTTGAAATGACATTTAAGGCAAAAATATAGTTTCCGTTTATTAATTAATAAAGAAAATATTAAAATTGCTCACATTTTACAGTTTTTTATAAAACGAAAAATGTTCAAATTGAAAAATAACTAAAGTTTGCCAAAAGTAGTACGTGTTTTTTATTTATTCTTTTTGCTTTGTTCATAGACTCATTAGACGTAAAATACTGCTCAAGAATATGAAATTTCATGGGAGAACGACTTGCCGTGATTAAGAAGAAATGCTAATGTTTCTCATCCTGCATAAAATATTAATGCCATCTTGTATTATTATGCATAAAATATCCTTTTTATCGGTGAGTATTTTCAGTCTTACATTAGAATTGTCACGAAGGTAATCATTTCTCTTTAGAACAAATTAGCAATGCATGTTTTATCAAATTTTATAGGTAGGCTACAAATTAAGTGATGAAAATGCACTGAGTTCAGTTAGTATATAAAAAGTAGATAAAAAATCTTATCAGGATATTCGATTTACATTCTAAGCGAAATAAGATCCCAACTCGTAGATCTAGCCAACAAACTTGAGGAAAGTTTAACAGCATAGTTTCGTCGTAACTTCCACTTAACGTATGCCAGTTCGTAAGAATGACGTTAGATTCGCAATGTTATACAAGTTAAACGATAAAATTTGATGAGTGTTAATCCAAAGTCCGTAAAACTGATTAAATTTGTATCCAACGCCGCCAACCACGAAATCAGTGTTGGCTAAATCAATAAGATGTACAATTGTAGCGTCAGCTGCAAAAACTGTTATTTTCGTTAAAAAAATGGGAAATTTTGCGGCCGAAATTCGAATCAAATACAATATACGCGAATATTCTAGAAATGAAAGCAGAAATTATGACTGTCATGGCCTAAACTGACACAATCATTTACATGACGCGTTCGACATTGTTTTTATCAGTGTCAGATGTAACAAAATTGGCAAGTCAACATAAGAACTGAAAATAAACTGTGGCAAGACAAATTGTAATGTAATTTAAAAATCAAAAAGTTGAATAAATGATGCAATATAACATTTTAATCATCTTATTATCGCCATCATTCTTATTAATATAAACAGAGCCACCGATGACGTAAATCTATGCGTTTTGCTATGATGCGCGTTTAGCCGTACTTCAATTATGCACGTCGATACAAAATACGACTAATACAACAAATCCAGAATAGAAATATTACTGGCCATCGACAAATACAGGTTTAAAATAAATTAAAACTCGGCAAAGCTAATCAAAAGGCTCATGAAAGGTTTCGAGAAGCAAAACAACACACACATTTGTAGTCACATCACTTACATCCTCGGCAAGAACACTGTATTTTACATAAAACCTCATGAAAAAAGGTTTTACTTCATCTGTTCTATCTTGTAAAAAACATTATTTCTAAATAAACTAAAAATTACACAATAATCAGATAGTTAGGATAATCATATACAGAAATATAATAATATTATCTGACTAATTTATAATTCTGTGATTAATTTAAAAATGAGAGGAATGATTTTGTACGATGCAAGCTATGCTTTTAGACAGATTTTTTAAATGGGGTTGGTATTTTTTCCATGCCCTCAAACGTGAATTTTGTACATACGTAATCGCCACCGAAGCATCCGATAATTGTTTAATATGATGTTTGTCGATAAATTTTACAAAACAAATATGCACTCTTGAATTGTATTGTTGGTAACATTCGTCAATAAACATGAAATACGGGATTTCTGTGCCAATGGTTGTTTGTTCATTGCAAGAAATAAAGCAGAACGTGATCTTTCGGAAAGTTTTTTCCAACTACACTTACCTAACGATGAACTTCTAATCTCGATGACCTGAAATAACCTTGCATGAAGGTTCTAAATCGAAAAACAATAGCAATTTTTTTCAACATATTTAGAGCTTTTCAAACATAAAATAAGAATTATCTTACGTTGCATAGAAAATACGACATAAACTACGCAACATCATTTCTGTTAAATCCGCAGGACAACAACAGTTGCTAAACCATAATTCAGAGGATAGTGTATAACCTCTAAATAAGATCACTTAAAGATATTTATTATGAAATTAATCAAAATACCTATACACACAAACGTACATGCACAAAATCATACAAGCTTATATGCAAATTTGTATCCAAACAAACATGCAGACGTGTGCACGACTAACTACATACAGCCAAACGTACTTGAATGCATATACAAAAAGAATACTGAAAAGCGGGAATCGATAACTTCATAAATAACACATAAATACATACATAAACGCAAACAAGTATAAATACATAAAAAAATATATAGAGATTCATATCATTAGATACATGAATAGATTCATGTCTAAATAAATCAATTCCCACCAACAACTACACATGCATAAAAATTTTTTTTTAAATACTTACCACAACCACCAACGAATATATATAATAAAAAATAAAAGCATGAATTTCATTGTAAATACACGCAGGTAAAACTTGATTAAAGCTTACTGGCGTACAAAAATGCATCAAATATATTCCTAAAATTATATATTTAAAGAGTCCATATATAAATATAAATTTATATACGACATACATAAACGCATACAAACATATTTCCCTAAGTACATCTATACATAATTGCATAAGTAAATGCATACATATATAAATAAAATAAGCCATGAGCACAGAATATAGACATACATACATGCAAGTATGCATATTCAACTAAATGCAAACATTCAAACACACATACCAACATAAATAGATGAAAACATACAGAACGCATACATGCGTAAAGACATAAAGATATGCATATCTAAATACTGTATAATTACATGCATGCATACGTAAACGCATAAAATCTTACATATCCTCTAACACACATTTATAATTAAATTAATGTATTTTTTTTAAAAACATATAAATACATAAATAAATACGAACATACTTATTTTCTCAAATACACGAATATTGCACTCACATACATATTTATAATGAATTTAAAAAAATATTTTTCAACCCAAGTATGCAATTGGTTTTCCTTTCGCTATTTATGAATTTTGCTAAAGTTTATACGGTTCAATCTTTGGTACTAGACACAGAGAATTGCCCATAAACTAAATGAACGTTGTTTACGTGGGCGGTGATAATAATATTTTGAATCGAGGAGGTGTTTGTGATATAAATACCTGTCCTATTTCGTACAAACATTTGCCAGTATAAACTGAGGATTATATAATCCAGATAAGGCGATTTAGCCAGAAGATCGGTTTCATCCTTATTAGAAGCTCTTCACTTACTGCCCATAATTTTGTGCGGAGAGTAGGTGAAGATTTCCGAATAGGAATGAAATCGATATACTGGATGAACTGCACTTTCTATATTAGAAAATTGTCTGTCCATACTGACAGATGTATGTACATAAATGGGCTGTTGTTTATATCTCTATCGCAATCTTGTTTCAAATTTGATAACTATTGTTGCCATGAAATCAAAAGTGGATGTCAGGCATAGAGAGAAATGCACCGTTGTTCTGTATTATGTATTACGCATATAGAAAAATTTTACTTTAAATAAGAAAAGACGAATGAACGGAAGGTATAATGTCATGTGTACATTCGCATAGTTCTTACTGACGACTCATCAGTAGGAGCCGTTATTACGCTCTATACCCACTATAAATTTTGGTGAGACATGCAGAACAGTTGCATGGTACAATCTCCTATATGAATGTGTATTCTTGCAGTAGTAAAACCAAATTCGCATAAAGACTTCGACAATGCGACTTCAGAGCCAACTTACTATATCTAATATAAAACATACCTGTAAATGATACGGATATCATGGATGCCCAGTCTGTATATGAGAATAACTCTAAGGTTGCCCAGTCGGGATTTGCTATCAAAAACTATTTGTTCGTGCACTGACAGTACCATGCAGCTGTCCAAGCCCATTGTGAATTTCTTTAACTATTCCGTCTTGTCGAAATTTTTCGACTAATCTTTTAAATCTATAGTATAACCGGTGATAAGATGGAGCGAAAGTACTACTGTTAAATATAAAATGTGTTTTAGTGACATTAGTTATGATTTTGCAATTACTTTGTTCTTTATAGGATCAATTTCTATTTTTTTCTCTCTCTACGTCTTGACAGAATTAGTCTGCAAATACTCGAGACATCTTTTTTAGATTTTTTTAATTGAAATGTACTTCCAACATCAATCATTTGGAGAAATTGTGTTATGAGCACTGTATAGTTTAAGTTTAATTGCAATCATATTTAAACACGTGGATAAATATGGGACAAAAGGAAAATGTTTTTTTAATCAAATTAATACTTTAATTTATCTTGCGATTTCCATTTACCAATTTTAAAATTTACGCAATAAATTAGGTTTTAGACACAGACTGCACAGCAGACGTGCTCAGGTTAAAGCTCCCATTAATGACGAAACCGGTATTCTTACTGATATCCCTTTTTCTACATTATGCAATGGTTGGTATTATACTGATAAATGTATATATTTAATGGGACTGGTGTTTAAATCAATTTTGCAATCTTGATTTAAGTACTTGATATCATCGCTTACGCAACCAATATCCGTTTAATACAGCTACACCTCTCAATGCCTGATCACTATTCCACTATTTCATTTGACATTTAAAAACGCACAGAGAATAATGCATTAGTGGAACTCAAACTAATCCTATCTTATAAAACAGACTTTATTACTAAACGAAAAAAGATGCGCGACAGGGAATAGATTAATAACTATATTAATCAACAACTATGCTATATATATATATATATATATATATATATATATATAATGAACTACTGCTGTTTTGTATTCTTAGTGGTCCGCATATATGTTTCACCTTGTTTTCTATGAACTTCGGTAAATTTTACCATAATAAAAATTTGTTTGTGTTTTGCCTTACTTTAAAATTTTTTTGTTTCAAAAGAAAATATTATATCGATGTTGGCCCCACCAAAATTATGGGTGACAAATAATGAATTAAAACTTTTGAAAAAAATACAAGAAATGTAGTTTTATAAATACGCGAGTCACCCAATCATCTAAGCAGAGAGATGTCTTGTATGTGTTCGGGTGTAGCTGAAGATATCAGAATATATGCTGAAGAGTTTGTTGAGCAATTAAATATTATTTTGTAGAACTTGAGTGCACTCAATAAACTAACTTTAGAATATTTCTTCCTTGATCGTACACACTGCACCTCTCCTCCCATTAATTGTATTCGAATTGGAGCGTTTTAAATGTTTTATTACATTTAAAAAAAATATTATAACACCTATGATCTACGAGTTCGCGGCATTATTTAGACTGGACGTGGAAACATTTCAATAAAAAATTATCAGATATATTTCGGATCAATTATTTTGTAAGAAACATGTATTCTAGTTAGTAATGTATTTAAATAAGGGAACAACATTGAGAATTTGAAGCTATTAGCAAAAAAAAGTTTGAAAAGTACAAATGTTTGAGTAGAAAAAAAAGACTTTAAAATGCCTCTTATTCTGTTTTTGAATTATGTTTCTTCTATAAGATTTTCCTAACATGAAAATGAGTAAGTTAATAATTTTTTAATTAACTAATTAGCTCAATGTAGACACTAAAACGGAAAACCGAAGCCCATTGACACTATTATTTTTTTATAAAAATGACGCAGAATTTTTTATGACATTGAAAGTTAAAATTTGTAAGTCAATTTAATACTGAAATGTTTTGGAATACATGGTTTGCAATTCGCTAACTTAAAGACTGCTTAAATATGTTTAAAATTTTATTTCGTCTTAGTAGCGACTTTGAATAATTTATTATAATGTATAAAAATATTTATTTCAGCATTTGTCATTACTATTGTACATTTAAATTCACATCTTGATTATTTATAATCTTTTTTAGAAAAAAGTAGCAAAAAATGAATTTTTGTGATATCGTTGGAGGCAAAGTTTTTAATAAATGATTTCACACTGGCGGAAGAAACACAAATCTGTACTCACGAATCGAGGCGAACATATGTTAGTGAATGTAGCTGAGTGAAATTCACAAAATATTGAAAACATAGTATTTTACTAAATTTAATGAAATGCGATTAGAAACTTTACGAAAATTAAAAATATCAAATCATGGATTTATTCTCCTTAAACAAGTTGAAGCTTAGGTTATCGGGACACGATCAGCGCTATTTAGACTTAATCCAGTTAAACTTCATACATTTTAAATGATAAAGCGATTTAAATTATTCGAGATATTACTTTAAATATCTTGTCTGATAAGCACTATTAATTTGGAATTGAATTCAACAAAAATTGCCATGTTTAAAGTATTTTAGATGAATTTATTTCAAAAGGAATATTATTTATATAAATTGTTCCAAATTGAGAATAACACCAGTTCCATTGCATTTAACTAGTCTTGCGAAATAGTAAAACCAATGTGATTTGTATGCACTGACGCGTACCAACCGTCTATGATAGTCATCAGAGTAGACGGAAACCTAGAAGACTGGGAGTACAACGCAATTCATGTGTATGATATGGAAAAGGATTTATTTCACTTTCACTTCATGCATACTCGCATTCATTTTTCTTTAATTACACACAAGAAAAATAATATTTTACCATAATTAAACATAGTATCTTTGAATCTACACATTAACTGACCCAATAAAAAGTATTTTATCCAAAGTGATTTATTGAGGAGGCCTTCATATTTAACACCATTCCAGCGAAAGCTTTTACTGCTCATTAAACCGTTGTTGTTAAAACGAATGATTTATAATTTAAAATTGATTAATAAAACATTATTGCTCTGCCCAGTCTTATTAGTGTGTACGTTGGTTTTGTAACGACACAAATAAATTGCCGACATATTGCGTAAATTAAATTCAATTCGATTTACGCTGCACCAATGAGAAAAAAGCGAAACTTGCCGTTAACCAATAGTGTGCAAGTAGCCATATGTTTCTATGACATGGCTATTTAAGCACGGTAAATTTACCATGCAGTTCAGTTGTCGCGTTTGCCTTCTCTACTCACCACGTGTGCGTGCTGTCTTCTGTCATAACCTACACTGATTATTGGATTGGCTTCACCAACATTGGCAACATCAGTAACGCCAATCTTGTTGCTGTACAACTAGAGAGACGAGCCAATTACTGCAGAACTTCAACGAAGTTACCCATCGAGATTACAACGCCACAACAGAAGGAACCACAGCCCAAGTCAACCCGAGCTGGTCACAAGAGTCTAGGAGTACTTCTGGACGTCATCACACTTACGGACCTACTCGGCATTTGCCAGAGAACGCAAGACCGGCCCTGTTAAGGGCCCCCTAACAGTACATAACTCTTTATTTTATGGCACTCTAACCGAGTTTGTAACGTCGTACGGCATTTACTTGAAGCTGGGGCGTTTACAGTTTAATGACAGTTACAATTTTCATTTACCAAATAGAATATTGCTAATTTTACAAATAAAGATTAGTTTGCAGATTTATAGGAGCACAATGTAAAAAATGAATCGATGTTCCGAAAAATTTTGTTTTTGAACCAGTCATAATAATTCTCAATAATTATGGAATCGGTCCACTGGTTAAATTGCGTTTCTATTTTATACAATGTTTAGCAATCAAATAAATAAATATATATATATATATATATATATATATATGTATATATAATGGGATTGGTGCTTATATCAAGATGGCAAGTTTTATCACTGCCCGCGTAATCAATGATCGTTTACTTCAATACCACTTCCTGAGGTAGCATGTTGTCCGTTTAGAAATGATAATTTGGAGGTGGTTAGTTGGAACATTTAGCCGAAAGATGATGTCATCTAGGATCCATTTGAAGAAACATGAGTTAGTGTACAACGCAACCCGTTTACAGAATGAAATTCCTTTTCTACACTATACAATGCTTAGTTTATATAAATAATTTTAAACCGTTCTTTTGGAAAATTATTATGAAAAGCAGTGTATGCGTCATCATTACTTTGATCAAATTTATTCATATTATGAATCAATTTTATAAAACAAATACTGGATCATCCTTAAAAAAATTTACAGGGCTAGTTTCTTCGTACATTAAATGTCCTATTATGTTTGACATATACATTTGATTTTCAGCTGCATATATTTGTAATTATTATAATACACAATACGCCACAATGAATGAGCTTATCTTGAGTAGCATAATGATTGAGTAATAAAATGAATTGTATATTATATTTAGAGATGTTCGAAAGACAACACAAATCCAACAACACCTTCTAGACGAGCGAAAGAACATAACAGAAGTGACGCATAAACCAGTGTGTTTCCTTCACGACAAGAGTTGGTAAGTCAAAAACGAGCGCTGCGACATTTTTGAACCCAAACTCAAAGAGTGAAGAGATATTAACGTATATATGATACAAATGTGCCCCTTTTGAATCCCATATATGGCAAATTTCAGACTGTGCTTTCAGAGTTTCCAATCGGGAGGAAACCGACTGACACTGTGAATTTCCTTTACTATTTAATAAAATTCTTAGTTGATACCGAAAAATTTATATATATATATATATATATATATATATATATATATATATATAACGAGATTTGTGATAATATCAATATTGCAACCTTAATTTAACTAATTGTCGTCATCGCCCACGCAACCGATGATCGTGCAACCTAATAGCATGTCTATTTTAATTACTTTAAATATACCTTAATAAATTTTATTTGGATAATTGAAGTTATTTATTACGAATGAAACACAAGAGTTTCCATATGAACCAAAAGATTTTTCAAGTAATTGTATTACCTTTTGATATATTCCTTAAAAGGAATTTGTGTTTGCGTAGCGCAGCCGTTATTTAGCTGATAACAAAATTGACGGTTGCAGGACGATTAATAGCAATCGTAGGTTGATAAAATCTTAATTCCATTACATTTCAAGGTACACCGCTTGTTTTTTTTAAAAAATATTGATGGGTTCTTACTGGTTCCGTGCCTCTTATTTAGTGTATTTGCGAAATAAAACTGAATATAATGCGCAAGTTATTTTGGATAAGTGTGACTCTAAACGAAATGTTTACAAATTCGATCCCTGTTTGAAGAACTCGTATTGTGTATTTTAAACTTATATTCGTTACTCATGATAATGCGTTTGAAATTTCCGTAGCCATCTTCAGAGCATGACAGAAAGCTGGCTTACTTTGAACAAAGGTCATTCAAAAAATTAGAAAATCGAACTGCGAATTTTATCCATTTATACAGCTGTATTAAACCACGGATGGATATTCATACACCTGCCTCCAATTCTGTTTAAATAAAACTCTGAATGCTTTTTCGCGGTGATCATTTAAAAATTGAGGGTTTTTAAGCTAAACTTTACTTGGCTCACATTTATGATACATGATTTCAACATGTTGGCAAATCTATTCGCATGGCGGTTTCCATATCTTGAAGGTAAATAAAATAATTTTGATGATTAATTAGATCATTTTTTAGGATTGATTAACGTTTCTTGATTTACTAAAATGTTTAACCTGAGAGGTCCAAAAATTATTTTTGAAATGTTACAAAGTATGAGAAAATTTTTCAAGAACTGCATTATATTGCTTATGCTAAATTTAACGTATTATCGATTTGTTGCCTAAGTAGGAATAAGGTTAAGGTCAAGTAGATGTACTACATTTAACTATTTTTATAACATTTAGCTTTTACCAGCAATACATATCCTAGACATATTTTTATCGTTCTGGATAATTTTTTTCTAATTTCAAATTTGACGAATAATTGTTTTAGCAAATAAATTTCTTCTAAAATTATATATACACCAAAGTTTATAGAAACAACAAATATTCTCAAAAGTTATGCTCTCATTCTGTGAAGAGGAAAAGAGCCTTCAATTTCCAGAGCGTCTGGTTGCAAATGATGGATAATTTTACGTCTTAAATGTTTTTCTTCTTATGTACGGCTTATATATTGTCAAAGTTAAATTTGGCTTAAAAAATATTTTTCTGAAACATGCGTAAAATGTGTACACGTCTTGTTTATTTCATGGCTATGGGAGTGTTATTTTTGGCCTATAAATATAACTTAAAATTTTAGTAACTACATTCGAGTTTGTGAAGTACGAATTATAATATTTACTAGATGATATGACGTACTTTCCAATTTAACAAAGACGCACACGTATTTATTAAATTTTAGGAAAATCCACCGTTGGATAGAAGATAATAGATTTATCGTCGATAAATAAGCCTAGCTGTTTCTAAGATAATGTTCAATACAAATAAATTTTACGCTATTATTTTTATGGGTTCCTATTCGACTTCCTAACTGATTAATAGTCTGATAATTTTGTTCTAATATTTTCATTTCAGCGTTCGTTTAATGTTTAATGGTGAATTTATTTTGACTTGTGCATTCAAATATTAAATTTGCGAAATTAAATTTAATTAATATCTCAGCTATGCTTAATCCTGTACTTTAGGCAGGCTAAGAATTTTGACAATTTAGATGTCGAATATTGGCTCTAAGTTCTATTGATGTGTCCCTCCGTTACCATAGAGGATTGTGGAAATTTTATTATTGATGGCTATTTTATTTGTACCATTTCTGAACTGCTAATTATAATAATGATGTTGGACGTATGTTGGCATATTATACAATTAGTTCAATGTCTAGTTGCGTAGATGGTAATCTTTATCAAACAGATGGTTGCTTTTACCTGGTTTCTTAATTATCATTGATGGTGTTGTTGATTCGTTTTCCTTCAAATACTGCATCATGTTGGTGAAAAGCTTGTATTTTAAGTTCTTGCAAATTTTGATTTATAAAAAGTCTGCGTCATTGTATTTCAATTTTCCACATTTTGCGTTAAGTGGAAGGATGAAATTTTTAAGTTAGTTAAATGAAAAATATTGATGGATTCCACTAAATAATTGTTTCTTCAACCTTAAATAATTGACATTAACTCTTCGGAATAACACATTTCTGTTCGCCTTAGTGAATGCTAGCTTTAGATTGGAAATGTTTTCTACAGTATTTAGGCTAGTAAGCCAAATTTAAACGGTAAGTTTGGAGGCATATTTTGTCAAAATTTAAAAACGAATCAAGCTTGTTATTCTTTAAAAATTAACGGACTGATTTTTATTAAAAATATCTTTCTCTGGTAGAATAACAACCAGGAGCCGAAGACAGATTTTTGGCATTTCACCAAGCCTTAAATTGAAAAAAATGTTATCGAAAACTAGCCGTTTAGACACAAAATTGAGCATCAATGATTACGCATCGATCACAACGAATTTAAAAGGCAACTATTCCCAATTTAAAGTATAAAACCGCCTTCACCATACCTAGATTCATTCAAGTTTGAAGATAAATATATACTTGCCTACATCCCCAATAAATTCCAATTGTAAACAATCTACGTGCACGTTTGGCAGTAATTGCATTGCAGGTAATAAAAAGCCCTTGACCAATAGAATTCACTAATATTTCGCACAAAAATTGATTTAAAGTGCCTTATTCTATCAGGCTAATCGGGAATCAACTGAAAAATTACATAATAAACACGAGAAGAAATCACTTTTTCAATGGCCACATTACTAATGCGTAATTAATGAACGGTAAAGTAACTGGATATCAGACATTACTTAATTATCAAATTGAGATCATTCATACCATACAACGTAAAAGCCCACACACAGTAAAAATGCACACGTAACTTATTATAAACCACTCGTACGACTGCTGAAATGAATAAAATTAAAAAAAAGTTTTAATCTTTCATTTGCTCAAGTGGATACCAATAAAGTAATAATTCTAGACACGCAGTTTCTTGATCAGTATTTCCAAAATCCATAAACATTTTTTTCTAAATTAAACTAACTTTTAACTAATCCAAGTTTTTCTATTGACATTAAAGTATTATTGATACGACTGACATGATACAATATATATATATATATATATATATATATATATATATATATATTAGAAAAGCAAAACAAGATAGAAATATGTAAACATAGAGAGAGAGTGTGAAAAATAGAAACCAATCAAATTGCGTGCGTCATATATATATATATATATATATATATATATCACTATATTTATGTTCGCCTAAATTTAAAAAGAATTATTTACTTAATAAATCCGATTGATCTAGAAACTGCAGAGAAGAAGACATTTAGAGAAAAGTGCAAACTCTCGGACATAGGAAGGATAAGCTCATCCAAGAATAAGTACAATATTTTACAGTAATGTACGAGACGTGGGACAAAGAAATAAAGAAGACAACAAGCGATCTAGATTGTTGCATAGAAAAATTTGAACTTCCAATCTTCCAAAATAGTTATTTTCATCTATTTATCTGCATGATTTTCAAAACATCCAAAATAAAGACTACCACTTTGAGCATATTTTTTGCTCAACAAATATTTCCAAATAATGGCATCATAGTTATGCAGGCCTTGGTCAAAGCACTCTTCGAATGATTTAACAAGAAATGTTAACCTGGAAAAATAGTGAGAAATGTCGGAACAGCTACGTGGGAAATACAAATTTCACAAACAGGAACGCAGATAAGATAGCAGACAGAGTGATGATTCAACTAACATGAAAATAAATATCAACTGAATCATCAGCCGAAAGCTGGCAATTCTAGAGAAATCGTAGAACAGACTAACAAAGTCAAGCAAGGAAAAAAATCGCAATGGATAAAGATGAATAGAATTTGCTTGCTTTCATCAACACAAAATTGCTCCGAAATAACGATGGCAACTTGGCAAGATCGAAAGTCGATAATCCACGTCCACAAGACAAAATATTTATTCCAACAGCGGCATCACAAAATCTTATAAAAGTCACCTAGTTCATAACATTTCCAACCGATTTAATATGATACACTCTGAGCACAAGTTCGCAGACCAATTAGATGACATGACAAAGATCTTTTAAATAATCAACTATCCGGATAACTAAACAATATCTGATTGCGCAGATGATGGTAACAATGCTTTAAATCAAGTTTGCGAGCTTGAAGTAAACACCAACCCCATTGTATTCAACCAGTTGTCGAAAAACATAACAAAACTACCGCCAGCCGCAACGCACTAACGCGTTTCGACCTTTCCATGATCATCATCAGAGTACGACGGCAAACTGACTATCGAGGATCAAACCGCATTGAATATATATGGAAATCAAATTTAGGTGTTTACTTCAAGCTCGCAAACTTGATTTAAAGCATTGTTACCACCACCCGCGCAATCAATTATTGTTAAATTGTATTGTCTATATATGTATATGTGGCGAAAGCTGCAAACAGTTAATGTTCGTGACTGCATAGAAATTGTGCAGCCGACATTTCCAGTCAAGTTCAATCTATGCGAGACTGCTAGAGGTGAGAGCCGCATATCTAAATTTGATTTCCATATATATTCAAAGCGGTTTGATCCTCGATAGTCAGTTTGCCGTCGTACTCTGATGATGATCATGGAAGGTCAAAACGCGTCGGTGCGTTGCGGCTGGCGGTATTTTTGTTGTGTTGATTGACGACTGATTGAATACAATGGGGTTGGTGTTTATTTCAAGCTCGCAAAATTGATTTAAAGCATTATTGGGATAACTGTTTGATCTTCATTACTTTGAATAAGGTTATTTTATTTTATGACCACATATTTAATCTGATATTATCGCCATTCATTTCAGAATATCTTTCTCAACAGTCTGCTCATCCCCTCAAAAATCGTGAAATCATAAAAATTCCGATAAAAAATTTAATTTGTAAGAGATTAGTCTTGTTTGTTATAACAGGGTTTAGGTAAATTTTAAACATTCTGCCATTCAATGCATTATTTCTTTAAACAATCCAGATCAATTCACATAACAGAAGATAGTAACAAAAAATCTACAGAATCTGCCTTACATAGGAGATCTTCCAGCATCAATAATGACTAGAAGGATAGACTGAACCTCCGAAGGAAATTTGCAAAATTTTAATCTAAAAATCAACTGCCTTTTTACTCTAAATTTCTTATTGTTTAAAAATCCAACAGAACGTGCAGCAGTACATAAATAAACAGAGCCAACAAGCATCTAGTCAACAGAATCTATCAAAGAGTGCTCGAAAATTAGATCCAGAAATGATAAGCAGCTTCCACTGATCGTATTATCCAAACAGGGCAGCTTGTAAGTTAAACAAACTTCTCTGTTCCTCAGAAAGCGAGGCCTGAAGTTATCTCGATTATTTTTCAATCATCGTTTGTCAACTAGCACGCAAATTTGATGAATGTTAAAAAGTTTCATCAACAAAATAAAGTATGAGTTTGCTCGCGAATAAATAGAATCCGTACGTATATTCAACGCGCACAATAGACACCAACTGTACATACGCCACCAAATGTAAAATTCGCAAGAAAAATGGGCAACAACACTTGCAATTAGTCGAAGAACAGGCAAAAAGCAGATGTGCCGCGAAGGAGGGAAAGACTGAAGGTGAGGCAAAAATAACTGGTACGGTTATTACTAAACTAGGACACTCGTGCAATTCAATACTAAAATAAATCAACAGGGAAAAAATCCGCACTAGAACCAAATGTGCCTATTTTTCTCATTGACAAGGGTAGCTAACGCTAACCAAACGGTCAGATGTCAACCTAGTAACATAAATACTCACGTTCGATTGATCGCCAATGCAAAAAATAGCCATACAAACTGAATATATAATAGGATCTCAGCAAACTTCCATTGATTTAGCAAGAAAACCATGTGAACTCAACGCTCAATTTAAGATTTTGTGTACTAAAGCTTAATCAAAATATGCTAACAAGATACACATAAGAATATTCGCAGATACATTTATATTAAAATAGTCGACGGGTTTGTTATTCTTCCTACTGAATAGTAAATTAGGCATTTATTTATGTACATTTTACCCTTTTTATGTACGAACAAATCAATATGTTTTATAATATGTCAAGTATTGTATTAGCTACTAGTGATGATATTTTAATGAACACAACTTGTACATTAGGTGCTTTGTGAAATTTGGCCTCTCTAAGTTTTGTTCTTGGGTAGCGCATCTTCTGTATGTATTTACAAAGTTCATTCGATCGAAATTGTTACGTCTGACATTTATCGTATAAAAGATCTGAAAGGTCACATAAACATTTCATTTTGCATCACATTTCCATTCGTTTCGCCATAAAATAAATAGTTCAAAATGAGATCACTTCACATATGCATAAAAAATTTCACGTGCAAAATTTTAATTTTTGAGTAAATATTTATAAATCTATGTTTTCCAATGACTAAGAGAATATTTATTCCAACGGATTTAATGGATTTTGTACATGAATTGGCGCAAAATTGCTTCTTGGCGTTCCTCTGTAATTTTTATATCCGTGTAAGCCTTTTCAGGTTATCACTTTTGTTCATAGATTATACCATGTGCACAGAAATTACAAAAAACATTATATCATCTTATAACTTAGGCAAGACTACTGTGCATTAGCTTTAAAAAAAGAAGGGCGACACGTTTACCAGAAATAACCGCAAAATTAATTTTTCCCGTTTACATACAACCTTGAATGAGATAGAAAAAGGCGGTCAGTCTTATAAGCAATGGTTTTATAATTATAAGTCAAAAAATCAATACTTTGATATAAACACATGACCCATTGAGTCCACACATTTGTCAGTATCAACTAAGTATGGTATAGTGTAAAAAGGCAATTCATCGAGTAGACCGATTTCGTCCTTAGAAAGAACTCATCATGTACTTGAGAAAATTTGCCGCAGACAGGGCTCGAACCTAGGCACATATGTTTTGGAATCTGGTGCCATAACCACTGAACATATGTTCCCAGGTTCATGCCCTACCCGCGGAAGATCCTGGCCAGTACGTGACAAGGACTAATTCGGTCTATTGGATGATTTGCCTTTCCTACACTATACAATACTTAGTTTATACTGGAAAATGTATGTACGTTTATTATAATCAAGGTTGCGAACTTGATATAAAAACCTGACCCATTAATTACATACATTTGTCAGTATAAACTAAGAATTGTATAGTGTAGAAGAGGTAATTCATCCAGTAGACCAGTTTCGTCCTTATTGCGAACTCATTACGTACTGGCTAGAATTTTCCGAAAGACAGGGCTCGCGCATGGGCATGTTCGCTTCGAAATCTGGTTCTCTAACCACTGAGCCACCCTGCCGCACCTTATGTATGTACTTTAAGAGTCGGGTGTTTAGATCAAGATCACAACCTTTATTATAGCAATCGTTATCACCGCCAGCGCAACCAATGCTTGTTTAGTTATATAAATGTTCACTTCTATACCACTTTCCCATGTAGTATGGTAACTGTTAAGTAATGACGGATTGCAGATGGTAAGTTAGATCTTTGGGTCTAAATAGATGTCATATGAGCTCCGCCTAAAATAAATAGAGAATAAACTAGTTAAGTTAGCTAGTATGTAACTGAAAATTGTGCGTAAATTGCGACAGGTTGGCTCAGTGGTTAGAGCACTATATTCCAGGTTCAAGCCCTGTCCGCGGCAAATTCTGGCCAGTACATGATGTGTCCCCAATAATGACGAAACCGGTCCACTGGATGAATTTCCTTTTCTACACTATAAAATTCTTAGTTTATACTGACAAATGTATGTACTCAATGGGTCAAGTGCTTATATCAATTTCGCAACCTTGATTCTAGTAATTGTTTTCACCGCCTGCGCAACCATTCTTCGATTAAGTCAATACCTGTCTGGATTTTTGTGCCTTCGAATGTGAATTACTTTTTCTGCCTAATAAATTTTTGATTGTATTTCACATTTATGACCAACTTAATCGTGCTATAATGTGTTAGCATACGTTTGCTTCTACTGTAGTCAAAATTCGGCTGTAAGGCAATTGGATGTCTGCAGGAAGCAAAATTTGTCTAACAATTTTTTTCATGAAACAGATTTTCATGCTGAGCGTACAACTTGTAACATAGTCGATGGACTAGATAACGTTTCTAAAAATATAAGCTGATTCGAAACTTGAACAGATCGGTCATGTCTAATATTCTATTATCACAAAAACAGCGAAATCTTAGCCAAGACAATGGATTGCATTTGCTATTTAATGCAATCTTTAGGTTACACAGTCAATTTATTGACAAATATATATCCTTTAATCTATTTATAATAAACCAATTTTGTAATTTGTTTTTGTATATTAAATTAATGTGCTTAGAGTGAAAAGCGGACAGTTCACATACAATTAAGAACTATTAACTAACAAAAAAAATTTCGAGATAATTTTGCACTTGACTTAAGCAAATTGCGCAGACCAGCTTATTATTATTAGGAGTCTGAAAAATAAACATGAAAACTCGAATAGAGAAATAAACTCCTAATTAAATATATTTGGCCGGAAGCTCTGGAATTTTAATGTAATTATTATCTGGTTTTTTATTCAAAAACTTCAGTCAGAGATTTTAGAAATGAGTGCTTTAATAATGCCTATTATATTTGTCTCATGTTTAAAAGACAAAAAGAAAGTATAACAGAAACAAGAACCGTTTATTTCTCACTTTATCCTAAACCATTTACACATGAACACACACTCCCAAATATATATATATATATATATATATATATATATATATATACAGAATAAAAGAAACATTGTAGGAAGGGCAACTAATGCAGTTAAACAATAATTGATTGCGCGGGTGGTGGTAACAATTCTTTAAATCAAGTTTGCGAGCTTGAAGTAAATACAATGGGATCAGTGTTTACTTCAAGCTCGCAAACTTGATTTAAAGAACTCATGCAGTAGACCGGTTTCGTCCGTTTTGGGAGCGTTTCAAATACAATCATAGCGTTTTTGAGGAAGTGATGCGAAACGGAGCACATATGCCTCGGAGTCTGTGACTTTATTCATTGTGCCACCTGTGCCGAATACTTAATGAAATTTGAAGTCATATACCAACTTATGTTTCTGACTGTCTCTTCCTTCATGGGAAACCTATTTGGTAACTATTATGACACGAATTTCTAACTAGCCACCTCCGATCGCTCATTAAATAACTGAGAGCTTGCATAGCGCCATGTGTATCGCCATCTACAATAAACGTCTTCCTAAATGCTAAGCATTGTATAATTTATAATAGTTAATTCATGATGTAGACCAGATGCGTCCTTATAAGAAACTCTTCAAGTACTGCCAGAATTTTGCCACGGAGAGAGTTGGAACCTGGGCACGTCAAATTTGCAGTTTTTGACACTAACCACTTAGTCACCCTACCAAATTCTATACAATCTTCAGATATATACTAAATAATGCAATTCTCTTAGAATTTCCTTCAGGTAGAGCCTGTCTGATATGTCTTTAGACCAAGAGATAAAATTATCCTCGCCAAATTTGAAATTATAGAACAGACGCTATCTGAGGAAGTGGTATTGAATTAAACATTTATATAATTCAACGATCATTGGTTTCGAGGACGGTGATAAAATTTATATAAATCAAGTTTGCGACCTTGATATAAGTGCTATTCCCGATATATATAATTACAAAAGTCAGTTTAAAATAAGCGTTGAATAATGTGCAAAAAGGCATTATATATTTCTTTATTTGACATTATACAATGCTTAGTTTATACTGACAAATATATATATATATATACACACATATATATATATATATATATATATAATGGAATTTAAATATTTGTTATCAGCGCTAGCTCAATCAATGAGTGTTTAATTAAATACTTGTTTTCTTGAATGTTACATTACCAGGTTGCTTGGCATCTGTTATTTAATTTATATTTTCGTGTGGCTAGTTGGAACTTAAGGTTTAAAGTTATGCCAGACAGGCTGAATCTGAATGAAAGGCTAAACAATATATAGTAGTTTATATATAAATAAAAGTTGCCTGTAGAGTCTGACAGGTTAGTTCAGTGCTTAGAATCAGATACTACGAAGCAGATGTGCCAATTGTCGAGCCCCGTACGGGGCAAATTCTGGACTGGATTTGAAGAGTTCTCCATAAGGACGAAACTGGTTTTCCAGTTGACTTTCATTCTCTTAATTATACAATGCCTAGATTATATTGAAACTTGTATATTGGATTTGTGTTAATATGGAGATCTCAAAATTGATATATTAATAGAGATTCAGCTCAGGCCACCTTGAATAGAAAAGCGTTTTGGTTCCATTTTTCGGTATGAATTTCGCATTCGCTAAATGTAAGAAACTTATACAAGATTATCTACAGCCCACATTAACTCTTCAGCAGAAAAGTGAAGATTTAAGCATAGCTGGCAGTTTTACTCAATAACTCAGGCATTTTAAGTAATGCGATTGGTATGCGAATTGCGAAACGTTGAGTCATCTTTAGCAATCTTCGCCATCTAGGCAGAAATGTAAATATTTTATTCTCCTGTAAATTTCCTGTGTACAATGCATTTGCTCGTGAACTTTTAATATGCACTAGTTAGATTTTGCTCCTTAGAGTAGATGATTTTAGGCACATACAAGATTTACAATAACAAGCATAGCAAATATAGATTACCAACATCAAATTACGAAAGCTGACGTCCACAAACCTATTTTTAATCTGCCAACATTTGGTCCTCTTCCGATAAACCAATAAGGTCCTATCAATTGTGCTTTCTTAGTCATGTTTTGAGAACATGTTCCATTCAATTGCCCAGTTTAGCATTATTGAGATTGGCATAAGAAGCAAGGAGAACAGACTGTGGCATGGCATAAACTTTTGAAGTACACTACATTAAAATTGAGTAGTATAGGACACGCTCGTCTGCTATGTTTCGTTTCAGATTCGCATCAAAATTCTGGATTGGATACCCAGCGCAATATATTGCAGATTTTTAATAGAAAAATCTTCGTTGCATTTTTTTTACTTAGTTGGGCAGACTTAGCTGCGAGGTTTTGTTGTGTTCCTAATGTGTTACACTAAAAAACGCAAGGAACCTGTATTGCCAATTTTGCCTTACATTAAAGCTGACTTGGCCATAATGGTGTCTTGTAGAGATTTAGCTGGCCTCATTTGTTTATATCATCAGAGATTAATTCACCTATATTGATTAGGTCATTTATGCGGATTCACTCATAAATTATTACAGGTGTGTCATCCAGCGGAGACAAAATTATCCTCAGGCAATTCTCTTACTACGTTTTTCAATCCGTCAGAAGCCATTTTTAAATGTAACGCAGATGCTTCAATTTAAATTCATTATTAATAGGAGTTTGCTCGTGTAAAACGCGTACATTTAGTAAAACAAAATACAAATATCTACTACTTCATATTCAATTCTGCGGCTGAACGGATGCTTCTGTCATTGTGTGGACTGCTTCATCTTAATTCGTGCACTTCTGCAAGGACTTTCTGGTGAATTCATGACAGCCCTAGATTGGAAACTTATTGCGCTCTCAAACTCAATGGTGACTATTGCTACAATAAGTGTAAATATAATCATAAAAACTAGATCTTCCACATCAATAATCCCTCACCTATAATAATTTTTTGTCCAAATTATTATATTTGTTCTTTTTATTACTACTTTATTTCTTAGTTTATTTTATTTTATTTATTTATTTTATTTTTATTTTGATATGACGATGAAGCAGTGATTGATATCGAATCGTGCATTGCTATACGTGATGATATATATATATATATATATATATATATATATATATATATATATATGCATGTATATGTTCAAAAATGTGTAAAAACAAGTTTTCATCCGTTAAAATTTCTTTCAATGGAAATAGCATTGCACAGAATTTAACTAAACGCGTCAGTACGTGCAGCTGACAGCAGTTGTGGTTTGTTTTGTAACTGAATGAATAAAATTGAATTGGTGTTTACATCAAGTATGCAATCTGTGTTTAAATAAGATAAACAATTATATAAATTAATAAAATTTTTGCGTTACATACAAATATGCAAAAGACAATTCAGTATTATTTATAACGTTTCAAAATTTGGAATGTATATATTTCACGTGGGACAATCCACTAACGATCTACGATGCTTTGTTTACCTGTACTGCATTTTAATCGCGGTGCAGACTATTGAAAATTAAATATATTTCCTGAACAAAGTAAAACGTAAAACAAATAATGCTTAATATAAGATTCTTTGCATCTTCAAGATAAGTGAATTGGATTTACTATTATTAGTTACGTTTGGATTAATCATTTCAAATTTCGTCTCCAAATCTAAATATACATTCAAGCAAATACATTTTTTTCTATTCAACTGGAATTTAAAAACTAACTTCCTGCTTATCGAATTTTTGGAAAATTGCTTTTGTTTATACAGACTAAATGCACAACGCCAGATTATTCTAATTTAATTTTATTCAAATTAGACAGAATTAATTATTTTTGTATTTTTATATAGGTACGTATATATATATATATATATATATATATATATATTTATATATATAAATATATATATATATATCTGCCAGGAGGGATGCAATGCAATTTTCCATAGCTACGCCATTGATCTGGCGGAAGTACATCCCTTCAAATGTAAATGGCACGTTTTTTTACATGCTAATATGAGGTTTTTGATTTCATTGATGTCTATAGGGAAATCAGAAAACTCATTTTTGATAAGGTCAAACAAGATCTCCGTTGTCTTATCCAGTGGTATGTTTCTAAATAAGGATGAGACGTCAAGCGAGATAACTTAATTCTGTAGAATGTTCTTCCCCTTCAGTTCATTTGCTAGCTCGAAGGAGTCCTTGATAGTGTTTGCGTTTATGATGCTTCGTATTGGTTGAACTATTTTGCAGAGAAACTTGGCTGGTTTATGTTGTGGAGCGTTGATCATTGACATAATAGGCCGCATCGAGGGAGCTCCTGAGGCTGTCACGGCTTTATGAGTTTTTGGTTTGCCGTAAAATCTTGCGGTGTTTGTTCCGACGGGTTTTGCCTTTTGGATGTCTTCTATGAGTTTTGATCTAATATCGGAATCAGCCATCGATGTTAAAACGTGTTTTTCCATCTTTTTCAGAATTGCATTAATTCTTGATTCGATATTTGTTGAATCATCTTTCTGTTTGATGTCTTGTTTGAATTTAGATTGATCATTTATAATATCGTTCATGGACTTTCTATAAGCGTCGGCTTCAAGTATAACAATTCCTGATCCTTTGTCGGGTGTGGCAAGTCGTATGGATTTGTCTGATTGTAGTTTTCTGAGTTCGTCTATGTGCTTTTTTGTGATGATTTGGCTGCCTTTGACTTCCTTCTTGTATGTATACATGAATCATCTTGAAAAAACGAGCCATATATATATATATATATATATATATATATATATATATATATATATATGCGTGTGATTTTGTGGGTCTTTGTGTTATCGAAGTAACCTAGACTTATTTCGTCCTTATTAGATACGCATCAGTTTATGCCAGAAATCCCGCGGCTCGAAATCGGAGCCGGGAACATTTGATGCAAAGTCTTGGTTCTATTCTCTTACATAGCTCAAGCGTCACATCACACGCAAATTACAGTGATGTGCCAGCTGAATAATTGATACATTCTTGTGCATCCCTTTAGACAAATATTTTCTACAAACAATACCTGATCGTTCAATTTGGACAGACACGATACCACTTCGTTAAATTCTATGGAATTAAATTTTAATAGCAGGGTATGGTGACATATATGTTGTCCATATACATTAACTAAACAGGGTTGGTATTTTTCGGGAAATCTATCCATATTTTAATGACAGTTCAGAAATGACTTCTTGGAAATTTAGGTCAAAACTCCTGCCTAAGTTGTTCGTCTTAAAGAGAAGAATGAACAAAATATAGTCATTAAATAAATGAATACTGTGCGCAATGCAAGGATTCTGTGCTGTGGGCGATGACTTGCAAGAATAGTACAAATAATAGGTATTCAAATCTCGGACGTGGCAAAAACTACATACACTAACGATTGATCGTTAAGTAGGAAAACGATCTAGTTGATTAATTGCACTTGGTAAATTTTGTGTCTATTTTTTAGTTTCTCATCACGAAATATACAACCAAACCTTGTTATTGTAATTTATTTCAGTAAAATTAATGTAGATAGCATGGTTGCTGCTATCAAAGATGGCCAGTGTGGTGTTATTATCAAAAAAGAATATCGGATAAAATACCGGAAAGAAAGAGGGACAAAACTTCCGTTTGATCTAGAGTTAAACACAGCATGAAAATAAGGCTCGGGTGGCGTAGAGGATAAAGTGTAAGGGTTAAAAACAAAAGCTCTTAGGTTCAATTCCCGGCCGCAGCAATTCAGCCAAATATTGACAAGTGCCAAATGTCGTCGAAACCAGTAATGCTGCATTTCTCATTTTATTCAATGGTCGGTTTAATACAAAACTATTTATGTGCAAACGAATTTAACCTTTACTATTTGAATCGGCACAAACATGCTCGCGTTTTTAAAATTAATTATAATTTTTTAAATACATCATTCCGAAAATTTCAATTATACATTACATAAATTATCAGTGGGATTTCGAGAACCCAATGCGGAACGGTGTTTAGGTAAATTTCTTCTATTTAAACAAACTAGAATAATATATATTCATAAGATTTTCTACACGAACTCCCAATTTTCCAATTATGCTGCTTGTCTATTGAAATTCTCGGGTTTTTATTATGTTTTTCGTGAATCAGAAGATTTCAAATAACCCTCGATTATTTCCGTTACCGGACACCAAGTTTCAATTTGATTTGTTTATATCCGTTAGAACGGTGAACTATTTCTTTTGAACCGAATTGATCATAAATATGTACACTAGCTACCTATGAATCCGTTAGGATTTGGATTATTTATTTGTGCGCGAAGAGAGCTTCTTTTCTACAATTGTGTGATTTGATATATGTCTAAAGACACACATACTCAGACACAAACACACTTATTTATTTATATATATATATATATATATATATATATATATATATATATATATATATATAGACAGAGCCCAATAAATGACATATAATTTTCCTTTAAATTTTTGTTTCGTATGATTTAATGCCTAAATTGCCAAACATTTTGTTGTTGGGTTAGTGAACACGGCGCTATGTGCGTTAAGTACAAATTTTTGACGTTCTCCTATTGGTTCATTGATGGAAATGTGTGCAAAAACAGTTTTCTATTATTCAGTTTGCCTTTGCACGTATTTTCCAGTACGTATACACACAAACAAAACTCTACACATGCAATGAAGGCTTCATCTTGTGTCTAGTCTACAATCACAAACGCATCTAGATCATTACGCTGTTATTTTTTATTACTTACTTGTCTGTCCTTCTATAAATGTTTGCAATTTTTCAAAGCTGGTCCAAATTTGGAAGGAAAACATGTGTGCATTATTGTTCATACTAGATGTATATCCGTCACATCTTCGATTTGGTCTTGAAATTGGTACACAAACGTGCACACATTTTAACCATACACACACCAAAGCATCACTAGATCTGGTTAAAACACGCTTATAGGTTGAGTTTTTTATGCTTCTCCCAGGATCGAACTTCATTTCGTCATAGGTTGGGCATTTGGGGCACAAATTCGCAGCACGGTGAATGGGCTAGGATATATTTCCTTTTTGTCATCTTTGATTCACAAACTTCCATGCTGCCACACCAATGAGAATTTCCGGCCTGCCGTGCCCAACCGACTTACTTAATCCTACCTATTTCTGTTCAAAGTTTCGTTTCGAAAATTTTACTTTAAATAGTAACGATACCCACTTGCGTGTACTATTGATAGCTGGTATTTTTTCATTAAAATAAAAAGATAATTGGTCCAATTGCCTTGCTGTGCTTCAACCATAGAACTTCCGAAAGAGTTGTTTTTCGTAGGATATTCTTATTTATACTTAATAAAAACGTGTATAGATGCATGCAACTGCTTTTAAAGGTATGCGTGCACAGTATATTTCGAAGCTCTATGTTGTTGCTGTCGCTAAGTTTGAGTAAGCCGCCAAAGTGGATTTCTTTACGCAATTCTTAAGTGGTCTGGGCCAAAGGCCTAGCCAAATGGACATACGCCAGAGTCTCGAAGTTAACTTCCTGACCTGTAAATTATGCGACCAGGCCTTTCGAGAGCCGAAAGTGCTCGAGTGCATGCACTCATTTTGCAAAGCATGCCTAGATAACGTTCTCGAAAAAGAACGATTGAAATTGGAAGCTGAAGAAAAGGCGAGAGAGGACGCAGAACGAACAAGTCGATATGCTTTGAACTCGACGTCTGACTACAGTTCAGGTTATCGGCGGAAGTGGTCAGGCCGACTCAAGTATTATGGAAGTGACTATTCTTCAGTAGGCAGCTCGAGGTACAGTTCGTCTAGTTTGATAGAGCCGGAAAAATCGATAACATGTGTTGTGTGCGACAAAAAGACCATTGTACCGCGTGGTGGAATTACCAGCCTTCCTGACGACCATTTAAGCGGCAAACTTGCCAACTTGGTGGATCGATTACCAACCTATCCTATATGTGATGTGTGCACGCAGGAAAATCACTTATTTGGTATAGGCAGTTGCGACAAACTAAATTCGTTAGCGAATAAAATAACGGACAAACGCGGTCATCAGACAGATGACGATGGGAACGAATCCGCAGCAACGACAGATTGTGCAGCAACCGGTTGGAGGTCTAGGTTTAATGGCTCGCGTGGCGGTTATAATGCTTTCACTTCGACAGGCGACGAAGCATCCACAACCGAAGATGATGGAGCAATCGAAGAGGATGATGGCGAAGACAACGCTGTCGATGAAAGTAATTCGGATGAGAATGATAGTAACGGCCTACAAAGTAAATCGCGATTGTCCCATGACAGTCGAAGTAGAAAAGCACGAAAAAAGCGTTTGACAAAATCTCGGCCTAAAATGGGGCGGAAGGCGGGTGTTTTAGCCAGAACACACTCTACTGGTCCGTGTCCTGTTGGCGAGCCGAAACGTGCTGATGCCGCCTGTCTAGACTGCGCCAAACGACTTTGTGAAAAATGCCGTTTTTTACATTCCAGTATGCCGGTTACCTCAAGCCATGTAATTGTAAAAGTCGGCCAACTTGATGAAATGCGCTGTGAAAGACATCCTCGTGAGGTACGTCGCTTCTACTGCAGGACATGTCAAGACATGATTTGTCTTGTTTGTACATTTGACGCAGGCAAACTTTTGAAGAAAAAGCCATTTAGAACTAGTTTGAGTAATGGAGATGCTGAAAATAATAATGGTGGTCTATCCTCCTCATCCTCAGGTACTCTGGGCGAGGATGAAGATGCAACCAAAGATTCTGATGAAGATGGACATGCTGACCATGATGTTCTTTCGCTTAAACAAGCAGTTGAAAGCTATCAGCGTCAGTTAGACGATGACACTTCTGAGGCGCAAGAGAAGGCGGAACAGTTAGAATTATTACTGGGTAGTCTACGTGTGTGTGAGGCGCAAGTATCCGCTATTCATGCTGCAATTAATCAGGGCGCCACAGAAGCGATTCGGTGTATAAGAGAAAAACAGGCCACACTATTAGCGGAGGTCGATTCCCGACTCGGAGTCCGACTTGAAAGTCTTGTTGAGGAAAATGCACGTCTTGCATCTGCAATTGATGCTTGGTATGCATTTGTCAGTAAAAATGGAGTTCCACCACGATTAGATAGTATGGACACAATTCAAGCACTTAATGAAGCCAGTGTTCTCGTTGAAAAGGTAAGATCTTATGGCGGCTTTGATAACGTTTCGAAATATAAAAAACATAGCTTAAATAATATCAAAATTCTTCTGTTATATTCCACATAACTTGATAAATTCTAACGAAAGTTTATTATTTTTTTTATTTAGAACATTAAATGTTCAAATAGAAGCTACAATCGCACAAAATTAAAATACATAACTATTATTTTAAAAATAAATCGCTGTATTGAAAATTTTCTGCAGAGAAATGCACCGGAGATAATAAAACTTAAACAAATTCGATGTAAAATACAAAAGAATTTTGGATAAAATGTAGTTTTTGTCGGCTATGCAGATTCAGGCTTGACGAATCGTAGTCATATATAATCAAGATAGCCATACTTTATTAAAATGTGGACATATTAAAGCAATATAACTATCTACATCATCGAAAGCATAAAATTCATATTTAATTAATCGGCTAAAAAAGTTTAACATTTAACCTGAAAGTACATGAAGAGAAAGTGCTTGTCATATTTTGTGGCACAAACAAAAATACACTACCGTTAATATCTTGTAATAATAGGTGAAGAATTACGTGATTAAATTCAGAGGAAGCTCCAAGATAATTCTGCCTACTCTTGTAGAGTTTAAAAAACAGGCGGGACTATCTTTGTTTTTTATTTTAAAAAATTATATGGCATTGTGTGCAAGAGGACTTTATATCTATTCATAAATTTTGTAATTTGAGGATAGGAAATAAATTACATATACATTTATTTAATAAGCAGTGTTTTTCTGGGTTTTTTGTTTATTTTAATAAAAACCCGAAAGAAGTACAAAAGCACGCATCAGCAGAACATCTTGTCTCCGAATATTGGGGCTGTGGATATCGTAACTGCGTATGGCAATTACTACAATTGATAGTATGCAGATGCATTATAGATAGTAGGCAATTTTATTGCATATACGTTGCATAAATTTAGCTGCAGACGTTTACTCGATCAAAAATGTGTTGACTATGACTAGTTTTAAGCAGACGGTTCAAAATTGAACTGACAGACAATCACCACGAGAACAATTGCCTACATAGGCAGCTTGCAGAAGCACACATGGAAACGGTGGAATTAATAAACCTAACTACTATGGACAAGAATATTTTGCTGTGCGTGAGATTGGACACTTAAATTGACCATCTGAGCAAATAACTTGCTAATCACACATCCATTATTAAACAAACATTTATTGCGCGGGTGGTGGTAAAATTATTTAACTCATGTTTGCGAGCTAAAATTAAGCACCTATCCCATTTTATTTAACCAGTTATCAAACATCATAGCAAAACTACACTTAGTCACACATACTGACATGTTTCGACCTTCTGAGATCATCATCAGATTGTGATGGCAAACCGACTAGCGAGGATAAAACCGCAATCCATATATTTAGAAAGAAAAATTAGATAAGCAGCTCTCACCTCTTGTAGCCTAGCATATATTGTATTTGAGTGGAAATATC